>JAAXYX010001491.1:0-22734 GCA_036851915.1 Ptenothrix huangshanensis | reverse complement strand
CGACGAAAAAATAAGTTCACGAAAATAAAAGTTTACAAAAAAAAGTTTACGAAAAGGGGGTTTACGAAACGAGAAGTTCACGAATCAGGGCACGACCCATAATACTGTTGTGATTTTAAGTTAAAAAAAGAATGTTTATTTTCATTGCTTGATTTGATATTTATATGTACCTCGTTTTACCATTTAAAAACGGTATTGACGTGATGCCTTCTTGTTTGTGTACATAATATTGTTCTCATGTGTAGTAATTACTATTTAAGCTTAAAATTGAGCGCGGAGGCTGGAATTTCCGTTTCTTATGAGAATTTCAGTTTTGAGTCTGTTTCTTTAGCAAACATGTGTGAAGCATTGAAAATTCTCCTTACTTAAGCTACACCGTGATGAATAACAAATAGAGCCTGGGATCTTAAGACGTAATCATTATAAACGGAATATCAATATGAGATTAGGTAGCTAGCTAGGTGGCTCATGTAGGCAGACCATCTCAGGCACTATTTAATCCTTGTAAGACAACGGCTAAGAAACAACAACTTTACTTACTCCCTCGCAGACTTTTTATTTATCTTGGTCTGTACTTCTGTACACATTGGAGAATCTTTGTGTATAAGCTACGTTTCCACAATTTACACGGCTTCACAATATTATTGTGTTATGGTTCACATTTTTTACTGCCTTTGATTCCCTTCACAGTTGAGAAGCTTGTGTGCTCCTTTTCAAGTGAAGTACTACATTCGCTTCTCCTCTACGAATTTACTTTGCTTCTCAATCGTGTGTCTGCAAGGCAAGGCAATGCACGCATTACTTTACAAATGGTAACGACTTGTAAGAACTGTGCTAAAACTGAAGCGAAACTAATAAAAATGTGCAATGTGTTTCCTTCACTCATCCAATATTAACCTACCTATCTCATCACAGCACTTCATACTGTCTCGAACGTAAACACTGTGTGGGAAGAATTGGAAGTTAACCAGAAGACTGCTAGTAGGTTATTATACATATGCTACTGGGTCCGTGACTTCCCTAGAATCCTGTAATTATATTACCAGTAAATACTTAATACCCACCACTTCCGTCGAAATACCTTTCATACACACTGCAATTGTAAACATTACACCTATGCAACTAAATTATATTTCTGTGCTCGGTTATTGGCTTCTGAACATGCATTCGAAGTCTCAGCAAAAACACAGTTTGAAAGAGCTGAGGAAGTAAAATCACATTCTGCAACGAACTTCTATAATTAAACCTTTACATCTCAAGTAATTGTTAGTGTTACCAGCTTTGAAATTCAATCATCGTCAATTCGGTAACGCATAAATTTGCCACAGAGGCATGAACAAAGTTACAGAATGAAGTTACATACTAATATGGCTGGACCATCTCTAATGAAAATGATAAAGGCTTCCGGTTACGCAACTACCACAACCGACCTATTATTCGTTACATATTACGTTGCAGAAGTTAACAGTTGCTTGAATTTGCGTACATTATCACAAGTAATATACTATGCACAATCTTAAAAATGACGAGCAATCGAAAACCGTAATACATTATGACGTATAACAAGGGATCTAAATCAATGTAATAATCACAGCTCAAGTTGCACGCAGTTTTCAAATGAGAGAAATCAAAAGCAATAAATTGAAGAGCAAGAGCAATACAGCAATTTAATGACAAAATTGTGACGCCAACGCCACCGCATGCCACTGACGATGAGTAATATGTAAGATAGTCTTCCGTTCCGTTGGTTGACAAGACCTTAGGAGCATACTTCCCATTCTTTTTGTTCAGCGACCTTCGATCCACTTGTGCCAACCATTTTCTCGAACGAAATAACATTCAGGATCTTTACTCCCCAGCTCATCCTCGAGTCAGTTTCTTTGTGTTAAGTCTAAAAATTCTAACAAAGAAATAGCTGTACTTGTCGTCATTGCCTTCTGAAAACACTATCAGCCATCAACCACTAACGATACGATACCTTCTCATATTCAGTCCCATGGAAACCGTCAACAAAATCATTTCATGTAGTTGTGAATGCATTTTCATTGTCAACAAAAGAATTTCTTGGCAGGAAAACTCTCGACGTGCTCTGTCGACATAGACACTCATGTATGTATACAGGCATGTGATGCTATTTTGCTATTTATCTAGTGCAGGTGCGAGTTACCTGAAAAATAATTACAATTACAGGTAGTGCATGCATCCGTCCCGATACTATTGTCAAAGTTTGGTTTCATGAGGTGGGAAATTGACCTACTGTAAACTCTGCAAATCATCTTTCTAAAAGGCAAATCCTATCTAACTATTGAAGACTGTAAACTGACTTTAACTACTTTAAATAGATACCATATCACAAGGCATAATTACCTATATATGTATACTAACATTATATTATATTAATTGCTCTTACTGATGGAGCCTTGTACCTGCATCTACGCATAAAAGACATAAATAATATCCGAAGGTGTGACATGTAACGGGTCCAGAAGTAGTGTGATATGCAATCAGACAATCAATTTACCAAGGTAATAAATTAATACAACAGGAAAATCTCTTATCATTGGCAGATCTAGACCTGTAGCCTGGAAATGTGTACTACAGACGTAATACTAACGTGAATTGCTGTTTTTGCCTTAGTCTACTCAAAAGATGACCATTAAAAAGTTCTTTGTTCTTCCATGCCCATGAAATATTGGCGCACTTGCTGCTACTGTTTGCAGTACAGTAGTAAACTCTTTGTGGTGCTCGTATCTTCTCAGAGCAACTGTAATAACTGTAAGTCATGTCGAGATGAAAACCACATCACAAAGGGAAAAAAATAATTGCATTATAATTGAAACCAGAAGAATCACGACAGTCAACTGTGACACTGAGCCAAGCTCTATGACTAATAATACAAAAATTCGTACTTATTTTTCGTTTTGAAATGAAAGAAATTCTTCCATTTGACAACAATGAGCAATAACTGGTCACTATTTGAGTGGAAGTAAAAATTAGAAGCCGTTTATGAAGGGTGATAATTATATATTCTGCGAATAAAATGATAGTACCACTAATGCACAATTATACATTATAGTCACTGTTTCTTGGATGAAATAAGAATGAAAAATGGTTGGCTTGAGAAGTAGCACTAACTGGTTTTGAAGTTCTAAAATAGAAACAGAAATACATCAGAATAATGCTAGCAGCGCTTGATAATTGCTTTATTTGGTTCGCCTTATTAATAAAACTATATCAATAGTGAATGCTACCAGCAAAAATTTATGAAGTATGCTAAAACATAGTAAATACATTTAAAATTTAAGACTGCCGATTATCAACAGATGAAAAATGTGATAATAACTAATTACACAATTATGAGTCGTTGTTAATGCTTTTCAGTTGGTGTACAATTAAAAGTACAAAACATTGCTCAATTATTAAATACCATGGATGTATGTATATCAAGTATATGAATTTGCTCACACATGCTCCATCTTATATACACACATATAACATGAAACACCATAAACCCTTCCTGATTCATCACTTCTTGGGTTTCTCATTCCTTCATAGAATGAATGTCTCTAGTTACAGATATATAGTATATATAAATATCAAGAGTCACTGTCCATGACGACGTTGTCAAAATGAAAAAAAAACAAGTTCTATACGCTGTGGATTGACGATATGATACGATACAATCAGTCATTAGCAAAACCGCGACTGCAAACCGAAAAGGAAAGAGAATCTAGACCCAAGCAATATAAGCTAGTTTGCAAACCACACCACAGTGCCTTATCGATGACTCATTCAGTTTCGATTGAATCACTGAAGTTTAAACAACACGACACAAGCAGGGAACCTTTTGATTCATGTTCTTTTTCACGTGTGTACGTCGTATGTGTGTTAGTGAAGTAGTAGTTCCGTGCATCTAAGTGTACAAATAGTTCAGTGATCTTCCCTATAAACTACACCATAAAATGCCTGCGACTGCATACTGCATGCAGCTAACTTACTATAAATATAAAATAGCTATAGGTTCTTTACTTATTTTCGAAGTCGAATTGTACAATACTCCCACATAAACTGATGCATTAAACTTACCAACACTTTACCTACACATTAATTCATGCTCTAAAAATTGAGCATTTTTATGTGATCATGATAAATATAATATAGGATATAAATATAAGATAAAGACATACAAAGCAGTTCAAAGCACAAAGCACAGGCTTATTAGCTTTTAGCCTAATAATCCTACAACAAGATTCACTTGCATGGAAGAAGCATTAATTCAGGAATATTTTTATTTTATAACATGGATCGACATCGACGACTGTATTCATTGGCATTGGCAGTGAGTAGTGAGAATAGGTCTGACTGTATCGTATGTACCTCACAGCTCTGTCACAGCTTCCTTCGACGTCGACTTAATTTGAATTCTATGAATGTGAATTATAACATAAAATATGAATGAAAGAAAGTTATCCCACCTAGTCATGAAAGTGCACAGGAATAAGAAACCCCTCTTAAGAAATACAAGTGACGAGCGTCGCACTTCACTTCACAACTTGATGCTGATGCAGAAGTTTCATGATTATTATTACAATACTACGAAGATTATTACACTACTGAGGGCTAATCGAAGCAGCTTATTCGTCAAAGTAATAATCTGGCTTTGCATGCCTTGCCTATTATGATGGTACTGGCTGCCATTGCATTGCCTAAATGAGAGAACGAAATATGAAATGATTCACTCGCTCGCTCTGTATAGTATTACCATTTTCTGTATGTAACAATCACAAACAATTGCAGTGGTCTTAGTCTAAGACCATCTACTGCCTAGTAGTGCCTACAACAAGCGTACAACTTTTAATATAAAAAAACAATTACCATTATAAGGGATCAGCTCATCGTGACAAACGTGGCGGTGGCGAGCTGAGTGCATTAACAATTTGTATATAATTCCAAGTCAGATGCTTATTAAAGTAATTGTATTGTATATAACCATTCGTGTCTATGCCTACACCAGCCAGCCAGTTCTTCCATTGCTGACGCAAGACGATGAGGATTGTATTGCATTATTACCTATGTTATTAGTATTAGACGTTAAGATGTTAGACTTGGACAGTAAAGACAGCACCTATGTAATGTACCATTCAAGTAGACACCTCCTTATATCTATACTTCTGGCCTTTCCCATTGCATATCCTCTTCTCACTAACTTCTTCATGCAACCAAACTCCAAGTATCAAATATGCCAGACACACATTCACAAAGCGCGCACTTAAATGAAACAAGTTTAATGTTAGTATGTTAGTTACAATTATATATAGGCATGATGTTGTATTGGGCGGGGGTAGCGGATTTTTCAAAATATGAAACAATGGTGATGGTGGATAGGTAAACATCCAATGTGTTCAGTACAAATGACTGTACAAGCTTCAACTTGAAGTAGGTACGCACGAACCTACAATACACAATACATACACAGTACAAATGCAATCCAACCGCAAAACTACATTGCAATACTGCTATTTTAACCAACTCGACGTATCTAAACAATCACTATACATTATCGCATCCACTACAGCTACAAAGAAAATAACCGCGATTGAAACTCTGTCTACTTTTGCCACACAACGCTGTGTCGACCGCACATATACGCCGTGAAAATTAATCGACACATGCTTTTCATATAAAAAAATATAAACCAAATTACGATTGTGCTGTACATCGGACGGTTGACTTACCTACAACAGGAAAACCTGAATAATAATTTCAAAAGTTAATACTTAAAAACTAAGCCCATTACAGCTGCCTTTTTGTTTACTGTAATTATTATAAAATGCAAGCGTAGGGAGAATTTCATAATATCTATATTCAATATGAACCCATAGAGATGCTATTTTAACTTAATGAAATTATTGTTATTATGGGAAACTTTCCCATTTGACTAGAGTACAAAGTGTACATACACTCAGATATTGAATGATGACTAAACCATTAGTGAATACACAGTATTCCCATTTACGCATTTAGAAAATTATTTTGATGTTACATCGGCTTCCTTTCCTTCCTCCTTCCTTTTCTTAGGAAAAATCGCACGGATTCCAATATAATTATTGCTTATTGTACGTTTTTCTAAATAATTGTAGATGTTCACGAATGTTTATAAGAAATGCGTGCATATGCTAAGCAGAATCAACGAATAGTATACTGACATAGTCAGAGTCTATGCGTTTGCAGTCACTACCACTACGCAGATAGCACAGTGAATAGTCATGGCTAAAATTTGAAGGAAGGAATTTATGGAAAGCAAATAGCACGTATGTACGTACATGCATTTTCAGATGTCAGTCACTGTTCAAAACAAGAGTTCAGTCAACCGTAGACTTTGATTTTTAGTTTCCTTCTTTGCCAATACCTGCTGTCTCTTCCTGCCCGACTTGCGAAAGCATGCGTTGTAAGTATTCCCATGTCATTTCACCATTGAAAACATGGCGAATTATTTGAGTGCTTGAATGTAATTATGCCTACTTGTAAATGGATACATGATTTGAACTATTCTTTGAGTTGACCTTTTTCCTGGTTGCATGGGAATGCATTGCTTAAATATGTAGATACATACATATGCGGATTAAGTCAAGCTAAAATTGTAACTGCATTGGTGCATCAGTGTGTCCCATTATCAAGATAAACACTTTTTCAGTACGTACTGAAATAGTAAGTAATAGGGATTAAGTATAGAATTTAATTATAATTTTTCCCAACGTAGAAGATCATGTAGTACATCCTATATTTTTCAAAGTTAATTTAGCATAATTATCATAAAATGTCAATTTGTGACCGGGAGACAGGCAGACAAAGACCTAGAAAAGCTAAACATGATTGTTATCACTAAAGGTTTGTTTATTTATATTCATACATCGTTGGTAGAAATGGAAGCCTCAAACCAAATCAGGTCAAGTCATAAACTTTGTTTGTAGACACTTAAAGTAGCATGCAGAATATCTTTTCTTCAATCTTATTACGCATATCATTGTTATTCAGACATTTGTACCTATCGTAATAAAATATTGGCCACCCAGTCCATATAATCGTTTTTTGCAATAAAACTAAAAACACATAATTGTCATAGACGTATGGAAACGGTACCGTAGTAATAACATGTCTATATTTTCCGCACAAAAAAGTTAGTTTCATAAAAAAAAGAGAAGCATAAACTTGTGTCACACTTCCTTTTCCTACCCTGATTTCATGCAAACTAATTTTTTTCTTGTTTAAATTGAATCTAGACGGTACAGCAATCTACTAGTAAGAAAGGCCTCAGGGGCTTTTTGTTCTTTAGATCATCTACCGCATTGGTCACTTGTAAGTAGTTTCAAGGTTAGAGCTTTTAGCCAATAAATGACGCGTATTATCCAAATTGTCATCCGCTATTTTATTCATATACACTTTCTATAACGAATGAAAATAAATGAGCACGAAATAAAAGTGTATATATATCTGGATTGTCCAAAGAAAAATGGTAAAGTTGGCGTTCGTACGGTGAAGCACGTCTTGCCTTATGTGGGAGGACTCGCCTAGACTTGTTTTTTTGTAGTTCAGCGATATCTTGAGAGTAATTTCGAAATGGATTTAAAAATGTATTTCACACATCAGAATTTAAACCTTTTAATGAAGCAAAGGTGGAAATACGTGTGTGACGACCGTGTACATATGTAGAGATTTATGTATGTATTTGCTAATGGGAAACCGACAGCTCAAAAATAACGAGATATTGCGTGGATACATACACTTTAGCTCGCAATTCGCATGCAAACAAGTGCACCTGTTACACAGCCTATGAAAAATTCCACAAAGTTCTGATATTTCCACGCAGCCCAGACATGCAGACAGCGCGAACTTTATAAATACTAATTATATCGAAATTCGTTAATTGTTTGGTCTTTGAAAAATCCATTTGACAATAGGAAGTGAGTTTCATTTTCATGATTGAACATGTATGTACATGGATATATTGCAGGGAAGATCGGCAATATTCATCACGCAGTATGGTAAATATGAATAGAAAAATTCCACGACTAATTACATTATAAAATAGCTTATAGCATAAACCTAAAATTACGTGTTTTCCATGAAGGCATCTAACCATCACGTGGGAAATTTATCGAGTAAAATTCTTGGAATCCTGTAAGCATAAAAAAGCAGTTGTGCTATACCGTTTGGTCTTGACGAGATAGATACTAGTACGATGCACAAGTCTCGCAGTTCTCGTGCAAAATGCTAGTTTGGTGCTCGAAGCTATGAGTAACTAAAAATAAAATATCACACAAACTGAGTTTTTGAGACTCCATATTCATGATGATTGCAAGTTCGTAACATAGAATTGAATGTGAATGCTAGGATGCAGGGACAGGATATTTAAGCCAGACAGCACAACGGATATCATAACTGACAGAGTGACAGGGATTGTATCGTATCATCATCATTCATATGGACATTAATCTATAATGTTAAAAATACTCGTATACGTTTTGAATTTAGAATGTTAGGGTTGACGTTGCAATTAGAATTGTAAATCATCTCATTTTCACATGATCTCTGAAGTTCATATAGGACATAGAGGTTTTAGCAAAGTAAGACAAAAATTAGTAGAACATGGTTTTTTTGTGCAGCGTCACAATTCACAGAGTCAAAGACCATCCTTAGTTTATGTCTATTAAAGTACAAGTAACCTACAACTTTACGCATCATTTAGATCTGCTTTTTAAAAAAGGAAGACATGCATGCATCATGCATGTAACAATGTCACCAATATAAATCTAAAATTATCAGCATCATCTACAATCCGTTGAGTACAGATCTGAATTGAGTCTTTACGTCCGTGTCCATAGTATACCCTCATAGTTTCAGCTTAAAATTAGAGTAAGTATGTTAAACACAAATAAACCTAGGAAATTTGATGTATGTGTGTCATCGCATCCTTAACAAAACACTTGAATTCATTGACACACTATTAGTCAGTTTCTTTACTGTGTTTGGTCTTTGCACACAACGCTAAAAACACCTTGTGAATGGTTGATTGATGAAGTTTGACAGAAGTGATCAAAAAAATTATTTTGTCATAAAGTGAATTTATCGATTTATTTCGCCGACGTTTTTCCACCTCATATGAAAGTAAATGAGGAAAAGTGTTCTAAGATTCTGTACTATAGGCTGAAGACATACTTTTTAGGTTGCTATGTGCGTAATTGTCAGCAAAACGAATTTCTTGATCATTTTTTATATACATACGCAATCATATTTATAGCCCTACGTGCAGTCATCAATGCAGTCGGATTAGCAAAGCAGTAAATGTGGAAATACGAATTTTAGTTCGTTATTCCGTCGTCACCATTGCCGTTGTGATTGTTAACAGTAGATGAGAGGAACTGAATTATCTTTTATTGATAGTGTATCGTTCATACCTATGTATGCATTTATTTGCCTGGGTTTATAGTCAGCCTACTCCTTTAATCAATTATGGAAGCTATGTTTGCGTTTTTCAATCGCATGGGTATAAATTACTGCTATCTTTTACAAGCTTCAGCTTCAAATATCTTTGTAGCACGGATCCATCTGTGCTGCATCTAACTGACTTGACATACTTAGAATAATGTAAACTTTATAGTCCAAGCCTTTCCGTAGAACGTTTACGACACGACACTAACATTTATTAAGGAAGCTACATATATTACCATTATTTCTTAGCTAAACATGTATCTACATGTAATTCCGCAAAACCACGAAGCGGTTGGCGGTTGCCCCAATGATGAACATAAAGTAAACAATAACAAATATTTGATAAGCAATTATACCCATGCAGAACTAAAAATAGTGGTGATTTCAAACTGCCTGTCTTTTGATTTTCGCTATGACTAGCCCTGGTTAGTTCGGGAATTCCGTGCTGAGAAACACACTGCTGATTAAGTTTAGGTTACTTTTACTGAGCTGTACATTAAACTGAGGCAAAGTGCGCTATGGCGGATAGGTGGAGATAACTGCAGACATGTGTTTTATTTTTGGTGATGGTAATGATACGTTAGTCTTTGTAACTGCAGTTTTCATAAATGCGATAAAAGTTGTAGATATCGTTGCAGTGATTTTCTGATTGAGCAGACCAATCAAGCGCAACTTGTTGAAATTATTTAGGTAGTCCATGTAGTACAGACATTCACTTTGAGCCTCTTGAATACTATCCACCGTCCACCTGTAAAGTTCTAGTCCCAGGAACCAATAATTTATTTACAAAAACATACGAAAAAAAATGCCTGGATAACCTTCAGCTTCTTGTTCCTTGTTGTTTATCCACGAACCCACGATCCCATCAGGAGGAGACCGTGGGACAACCGTACATATGACGAGTTGCTAGTCACACAAAAATATCTACCTAGGTACCTGCCTAAATCCATTACGCTTATTTGGGTATCTGTACCCTATCTATTCTGAGAATGAGATTCTGGTTTTGTTGGTCAGTACGAGAAGATTATAAGGGTTTGCTCTCCGAGCAACTTGTCATGGGTACTGCAGGAGAGCATGGATTCCGGACTGGGTTTTGTTGCACAATAACGAATAAACAATCATATTCGTTCATGCATGATACATATATTTTATATTGTCCATAATGTGCTTGGACGAAAATTTGAAGTGCACGTTAAGGGAAAATTTTCTAGTTTAGGGACAAGTACCTGTAAATATCCTGATACTTCCATTTTATACGTTTTGAAAAACCTAGGCATATACCTGGACAAAATCGTCAATATTTTACAGTAGAGTTCATTTACCTAACGCCCTGGAGAAAACTGAATACTTTCGATTATTTCATCTTTACCTACCACAAGTCAAATGGGTACGTAAGATAGTAATCAATGCGTTTATTTTTAAAAAATGATTCCTAAGATATGCACATGATAAAGATTGTTTTGATGAATAATATTTACACATAGGCAAGAGCAAAAATAAATAAAAAATATTTTAATTTTTAGTTGAAAGTTTATTCAAGCATACCTGCTGGTTAAATCTCGTAGATTGTTCCAAATCTCGCTTGCGTCTGCTATATGTTAGGTGAATTTGCGATTCCCAGAAAAATTAGGTTCACTAATCATAACCAACAACAATGCTCCAATAGAATACGCCCTTGTAAATCAATCACTCTTCCACGATTTTAATGGGGATATTTATTTAGATATATTATAATTAGGGCGATGGTGACACTGCAATTCTATAGTTTTAGTGAATACATCCGTAGCGTATTATAAAAAATTGTAATGTCATTAAGGAAAATCAGGAGTCTACAACCACGAATTTTATAATGGGAACAATATGGACGTTAACTTATTATGCGACTGATTTTATAAATAATAAAGTTCACAATATTTTTTATTTTGTTAATCTTCTTATTTTCTGAGGTAGGTAGTAGTAACAACTTAGACTAACACACAACAATCTCACCCACTTGCTTAAAAGATCTTAAATTCCAACTGCGACTAAAACTTATGTAGAAAATAAAAGTTAATCAGGAATATTTGGTAAAGACAAACGAGTTAGTTCACTTTGCTTTTCTTGAGTATCACTCACAGTTCACACGACAGAAATCGAAATATAAAAAAAATCAGGCAATCAGATGACGTCGAAGATGAACACGAACCGTTTTCGAGTGTAAACGAACGGCTGAGAATAAAAAGAAAGGTAGAAAGAGTCAGAGTAAAATCCAGATCCCGTTTTGGCACTACGAATGATCCTTTAAGGTCGTTTTACCTGGGTGTTTGTCCCCTGGCTGGACCCACCTTTGTACAAGGATACTACGAGGTTTAAACGTTTGTTGTCAATTGGAATTCTGAGTGCATGTTGCTGTAGGCAGTGTACCCTTGATGGTAATGCAGTGTATTTAAATGATAAACAGGAGGGATGTAAGGAATCGAATCAAGACTTGAATTCTGTTTCCAAACTAACCGTGCGAGAGTAGGAACTTCCACTGACATCCACAATTTTCTTCCACTAGAACTTGTACGCAAGATTGTGGTATCAATTATTATATGCGATCGGGTACCCTATACTTTCTGTGTGGGACAGACATTCACAGTGCACACTGTTCTGTACTACTGCTCTCATCTCCATTTCCAACTTCCACTATACTAACTCTAGTGCTTTGAAAAAAATTAGTGAGGGATGAAATTCATCGTACACTACACCGCACAGTGGAACAACACTCGATTTAGTCGCCCAAACTACATAAGTGAGCTTGGGCATATTTACATTTCTTGTATTTGTGGTAAATATCCAGAAAACTTTTCGTTAGTCGAAAAACCGTTATTTATCATTTATAACGGAGTAATGTAATATGTGCTGTTGTCATTTATATGAGGTAATAAACACAGGAGCTTGAGCTTAATGTTACATAAATTTCAAAAGTACGTAGGTACATTAATATTTTAGAACATTAATTGCAACTTTTTTTGAACAAACTTTTTGTGTCTTGACGCCTACGGTTTAAGATTGAAAAATTCGTTGCGCGAACAAACTTGCTTATAACGAGTATTCACAACTCGATTTTGACCTGTGACATTAGGCCACTAGCGGTCCTTCTAAGTGAAGTTTGCTGATATGTCGTTCTCATGCACGCATTAAAATTCAGCGAGTATTATTATGTGTTGGCATGATGTTTTTAAATCAAAATCCTTATCGGATGAAAAATGCAAAAAAATCGGTCTAGTTCTGAAAAACCAGTAACGATTTAAATAATCCATCGTTTGGTTAATTAAATTTGGATTGATTTTAATTAAATTGTGGATAGTTAGCTTAATTTTTGTCGAATGAAATTCGAGACAAATTAATTTATTCGTATTTATTCATTTGGGTTTGATTTTTGTTTCGAAGACAGACAAAAGAACAAGCGCATTGTGGTCATCTTACTCTAGTCGTGCACCATAGTGAAGGGGTGGTGTGCTATTTTGTATTTCTCCCTTTTAAACCTATGTTAGAGTAGTGTGTGTATGTTGTGGTAGTTAAAAGGAAGGGAATATTATAATCGCTAATGCATGCTTTGTATAGGGGAAGTAAGGATTTCATTTTCATACGAAAGGAACTACAGAACAGATAGCTGGGAGCTGGGGGAGCAAATCTGATTGCAGTACTAGTACCTACTTTAAACTGCCTTTCTACAAAGCATCCAGTAATACTACGCTATAAAACGCTCAGTGGTGTGGTGTCCAGCCCTACATCTACCAACATCTGTAATATGCTTTTTCTGGATTGGGGGATGAATAATAGTAATACAATTAAATATGAATTCTACCTATAGCCTATACATAATGAAACTATAACGATGGCTGTAACGTCATGATTGATGAAATATTGTATTCCCTATATGCATATATCAATGTATGTTTCATGTGCCTGTACTCGGTACTGAGTAGTCCCATCATACGCAAAAAATAGCATGATGTTGTCTGTCAGTAGTCTAAAGTCTGAAGATCTTTTAGGCATATACAGCGAACAAAGGATACACAAAGTCCCTTTGTGCACTCCGCACTATGCGTATACATATTTACAATGTGGTATTGGTTTTGTGTACAAATATTTCTGTATACCAAACACCTTCAAGCCTTCAAATTCAAATCGAATCCAGAACCTGAAATTCAAAAGTACTAGTGGTGGTAAATGCCTATTTATGCCGTATATGTCTTCCTTTTACAATATTATTCTCTGCGCTAGTTAGTTGCTAGTAGTTGATTAAGGTGGAGGAAGAGGAAACAATATTCCCTATCCACAAGAATTTCCTATTACCTGAGATATAGGGATACTCAGGTGTATGAATACCATCAGATATGGCCGGTAATGACGTTTGTCTTCCTTCTATTGTGCTGTTAATTAGCGTCTGAACCAAAGGTGAAGTGTCTAATGGTGATTTCTGTACAAAATATAAAAGGATAATCTTACAGCCACCTAACGATGATACATCGACTCAGAAAAATTGCTTCAGATTTAAATCCACCTAAAGAGCTTTGTAGGTTTAGGATGTGCCTTATAAAATTTACAACTGAAAAGGTAATCATTATTTTAGACCAATCTTGTCGTTTACATTGTAATTTCGCATTGATTTTTATAAAACATTTAAAGTTATTGGTTTTTCTTATGGAATGAATTTTTTAAAGTGTTGAAGGGCACTACGATAACTAAAGACAAATTAGACACCGGATGAAATGTTATCTGGAAGCAAAGAAGGTTGAGCTTCTACTCCATTCACTACTCTACAGTGACACTGACTGTACTTTACGTAAGTGATTTTTTCATTTTGTAGCAGAGATAACAAATCTGTACGCATACGTTTCGGAAATATATAGTACACAAAGTTAAGTTCTGATTGTAGCAAAAATTCTTTAAGCGAGTAAGTAGAGGTGCAGTTACATTTTATTTTTCGTAAAGTCTATAGTGAAGTTTTCTGCGAGAACTAAACAGGTATAGTTGACGAGGAATTTTTTTTCTGAAATTCACTCAACGCCGGTAATTGGCAATTGGTAATTTTCCAGTTTATTCTAATTATTTTTGTTAATTTTCACGAATGTTATTTTTGTCTATTATTTGGGCATGCATTTAAAATCTCTTGGTCCTCCATGAAGATTGTCTCCATGTTTTGTTAACTCAGTGTCTCACATATTATGTAACATTGTAAGAGCCTTAAGACAAGCACTAAGAACTTCACAAAATCTTTCCATTCATTAATTGTCAGTATTCAGTGGAAAACTTTTGTTATGTACGCTTATAATGTTTACTCAGTCTCCATGCTGTTACTGTTACATTTTACTCAATTTGTTATATTATTGGTATGTTATACAATTAGTTATATAAATTCTTATTGTGAAGTTTCTGTTTAGGGAGAGTGAAGAAGCTATTGATTTATTACACAATATCTCTTTATTTTTCATCGGGTTCAAAACCTTAAAACTTAATTTGGGTGAGTGTATAGCGGCCATTGTCGATTATAAACTTTTTTTGACGACTAGTGTTCTAATATCTCTGTTTTTTTACAGATAACGCATAAGATTCTTTCCGTGCTTTTAAATATTCTGAATGATGGTGAGTTTGAGTATCGAAAATGAGCGTCCCGGATCCAAATTTTATGGACGTAGCCTTTAGTTTGGCAGAAGAAGCTTTAAAATGTGGCGAGGTACCGGTCGGTTGTGTCGTCGTTTATGAAAAGGAAATAATTGGAGGGGGCCGAAATTATGTAAATGATACTAAAAATGCCACACGTCACGCCGAGCTCTTGGCTATTGATGCTGTTCGTCATTGGTGTGAATTAAAAAATGTCGATTGTTTAGATGTATTTTCTAAAATACATTTGTATGTGACAGTGGAACCTTGTATAATGTGTGCCTCAGCGCTGGAGCAATTAAAAGTTCCCCTTATAGTTTATGGGTGTGCAAATGAACGGTTTGGAGGATGTGGCTCTGTCCTGAATGTCTTTAATTTGGCGGGTGCATTTCAACCCTTAGTAATTTCAGGCCTAAGAGCAGAAGAATCCGTTTGCTTATTGAAACAATTTTATCAGGGTGAAAATCCTAATGCTCCAACTCCGAAAGTGAAAGGTGAAAATTAGTTCTCTCATCGCCGAATCAGACTATGTTATTGGGTAGGTATTAAAAAGTGAAATGAACTAAGATTATTATGAAATATATTTACCATAAACGTCGTATGATGGGGGATCATGATTCAATATATTCTGTCTCGTCCGAGGACGAAGCGGAAGTGGATGATCAGGTTGTCAAAGAGCAAAGTCGAATTTTCGAAGAAATGAAACAGTTATTACGATCTCAGCAAGCAGCATTAAAGCAAGGTTTGCAAGTATTACAGACCAAAGCAGTAGGTAATAAGGCCGTTGATACTAATGTTGGGGGGCGAGTTCAAAAGGCAAAAGATGTCAACTCTTCTACTAATCCTGCTCAACAAAATAAGGAAGAAGATGAGGACAAGGGACAACGGAGTCACTCGACATCAGGAAGAAGTAGTAAGTTTAAGCTTCGACTAATTTCGACTTAACTATTTCATATGTCTGGGCTTTAACTCAACTATATGCAATTTACAGCGTTAGGTTAATTGTGGTAGAATTTGAAACTGAAAACCATCAAAATACATATATCTGTAGTGCTTTAACTTCTTGATAGAATGCTATTTAATATGCTGTGAATGTAGTTTGTAAATCGCTCAAAATTTTGAAATGTTATGTCTGCTCAAGGAAAGTTGCATTAAGTGTCGTGTGCCATTTATGAAATTTAGTATTTAATGGATTAATTTTCAGGATTTAATATTCAAATATGTCCGATATGTGGAGCGGAATTCGATAATCCGGAAACTCCTGACGCATTAGAAGAACATGTAGCTAGCCATTGGGCCCCATCTGAATCTGAACCAACGTAGCAGCAAGTTTCCAGCGCAGTTAATCGATTTTTTATTTTCTCGATTCACGTAGCTGTGATTTTAGAAACTACATGAAAATGCAATTTTAATATACATTGACATGTTATTTTTAATTATCTCTTTATTATTAGCTTTTGTAAAGACTATACAACACACTTGATCTAACTGATGTACTCGGAATCAATATAATTCATTCCTGTATGATTAAAAACTTAATAAATATGATATAAGAAGTTGGTTACGTTTATGACTTCGTAGAAAATTTCTTTCTGTATCTTTAGCATATTTAACCTAAATCTGGAGGTCGAACCGTTACTGTAGTGGAAGTTCCATCTGGTCCGACAGTACTTTTTTGTAACAGGTTACGGCTGAACCACTGCGGTCTTGGTTTTTCCATCTCAACAACTATTTTATTCTCAGCAACTTTAGGATCCACCTGACTCAGTTCATCTTCGTACAGAACTACAATTCCTTTATTTTCTGGATTATCTCCAAGTTGATTCTCTACACGCTGCCGAATTGATTCAGTCTCCAATTTCACCTGCTCGTAGCAATTTCCTGAAATAGGTTATACCATATTAAGGTTAATCCCTAGAATAACACATCTTACATTTTTTTCACCACATTTTCACAAAATGTTAGTACCTACAAAAACTTCGGCTCTTAACTGCAAACGTTCACGATCATAATTACATGCACGTAATGTAAGACCGTGATTACGGTTTAAACATGAGCCTAATTTTTAGTGCCGCATAATATAATCTTCAATTTCAAACACCACCTTTCTCAAGTTGAAAAAAAGACTAAACAGCAAAACTAAATAATATTTTCCAACAACTAGGTATCGTGGAATCTACTACAAAATTTAGACTATAATTTAAAAAAATAGAAATTGAATGTAACTTACTGCACAAATGCTTTAATTCATAATGATGTCCACAGGTGTCACAAATTCGAAGGTTAGTTTTCGGCACGAACATTTTATAAACCCAACTTTTAGCTCCAATTTTCCTCGACATTCGCTTTTCAACACTTCTTCGCTTCTTGGGCACTCCCCACAAAAAACCCTCGGACTTTTTGTCTTCATCCACAGGCTCTGGCTCATAAGAAGGAACTAGGCCAGCAAACGAAGGTTCTAAACCTATAGAACATTGCGATTCTTATTATGTATTAACTGATAATCATCAATCATTAACAATACCCGTCAATGAAATATTTTTACCGTTGAATATTGTTATTTTTAATCATAGTCAAAAACAATTTACTACCGCAACTACCAATAATTCATATGCACAATCCGATGCACCCAAACAAATCAAAAATAGTGCTATTTACAATAATAAAAGCGTAACAGCTTAAATAATTACCTCTGGAAGGGAAGAAGGAGCTTGATTGCCATGGCCAACGAGACAAATTCCTAAGGGTGATTTCAGTAGTTCGAGCAAGCTTTGCTATCAGTTCCATCAGGACAGGTGTGATGTATAAACTGATTAGCTAACAACTAATGAGAAAGAAAGAAAGGCAAACTTTATTCATTAAAATAAAACTTCACGCTGTCCCCCAGCCAGGGTAGTCTATCAGTCTATGATCACTCAGTATACGTACCATAACCTTGTTTTACAACAAACAAACAAATTAATTACAATTTCATTAATTACGTCGTTTATGCAGTGAATAATACGAGTTAGGTATTAGGTGTTAGCAACTATTGATGCACGCATATCTAAAGTTGAAAATCTAAACTTTATCATTTATGTTAAACTAAAACCCGTTGCTTTGTATTTCTAATTATTAGCAATCACAAAACAAGACTTGACATGAGAAGATATTGTTGCCTGACTGTTGGATATACTAATCACTGACTAATTAAATTTAACAACTAAGGACTAAACACTAATCAGTAATCGATGAAAAAACTTTGAACTTAGGAACTTTTAAGACGAAAGTAGCAACATTACCTAATCTGTAGTGTACAAAATGAATGAACTTGTGAAGCCGTATAATCTTTGGGTGGGCTTAGTTAGGTAATTATTTTGTTGTTTATTTTTTAGTAGCAAATAACTGAAAAGTGCAGTTTCAAATGGTCATCAAATTACGAAAAGAAGATAGCATTTATGGCTAAATCAAGGATGTATTTGGAATTCGGAATTATTCTGGCGGGGTTTATTTGAAAAAGCAACGTAAGAAGGACACGTGAATTCGCAAGCACATGCACGGCAGAGTGTGGTAAGTGCTGGAACGAGTGGCATTTCGCAGTACTACGTGAACGGCAATCAGCAAGGGTGGAAAGTAGTGGATGTTCAGAGAGTAGAATCCCGGCGTGCTCGCTCAGTCCTCATCCTCCATATTGAGCCTCAGCGGCTAAATCTGCATTGTAGACTCGACACTTTGGTCATTGTGTGATAGAAGACAGAGCTCCTTCGGGACCACAAAACCATCACGTAAGATTTTTTCCAAATTTACCCGTTAAAATCTCATTTTTCAACTCAATCTTCGATATTTTATTAAACTAGACTTGCAATTTCCTTGCGTCCTTGATTAAATACGTAAAATCGCATTTTAAATGATAAAAACATCATTTTTTTTAGTTTCGGAGGAAAGCACGCCAATATTGAGTACGTGATAAACACGCTGCCAAGGGTTTTAATTAGGAGTAGGAGACGACATTAAAATTGGGAAGGGAAAAAGAAACCCTTTTAAAGTTGACGTGTTGAAAGAATCTGTTTTATATAAGTGGTATTATTTAAAGTGTTATTTTTATTTTTTTTGTTTAGCATGGGGGCTTACAAGTATATGCAAGAATTGTACCGCAAGAAGCAAAGCGAAGTTATGCGATTTTTGCTTCGTATTCGCTGCTGGCAATACCGTCAGTTAAATAAAGTTGTTCGGGTTCCTCATCCATCCAGACCTGACAAGGCCCGTCGTCTCGGCTACAGAGCTAAGCAAGGTATTCATGTCTTCATTTTAATTTTTTGTCCAAAATAAGTAGTATTTTTCCAGGGTGCAAAGATAGTAGGTATGTTGTATGCAAGGAGCACGCTGAAGATTCTCCATCTGTATCCGGTAGTTGGTAGTAGAGGTTGCTGTTTATATTGGTCAGTTTTTGGTTTTTCTTATGCCAGAATACAAATTTTAGAGCAATGTAGGAATAGAATTCCATGTTTTTTATGAACCTCATTGGTCACTGTTTTGAGGCCCTAGTAGGTTTGGACTCATGGTTTTTTCCTACGTGTAACAAAGCAACCTCGAAGTATAAATTCAGAATATGAACTCACTGCTATTACCGCTAATCCGTGGGAAAGAGAAACCACCTGTGTAATTGTTTTCTTGAAAGTAAACGGAACTGCTTCCATAGATTGCGAAGGATGTAAATGAAGGCTTAAATTATTTTTAAACGGATTCTAAGGATTGTATTTGCTCTTGAACTTAACTCTGGTTTTGCATACCTTAAGGCCGGGATTACTTCATTGCAATTATACCGTCTTGATTCCATGAATAATGTAACTTAATTTTACTTTCCAGGTTTCGTTATCTACCGTGTTCGTATCCGTCGTGGTGGCCGCAAGCGCCCAGTGCCCAAAGGTTGTACTTATGGTAAACCTAAGAGTCACGGAGTTAACCAATTGAAACCTGTGCGAAATCTTCAAGCTATTGCAGAGGTGAGCGAGCTTCCATTCAACTTCAATGATTTCTATACACTATACACACTCATGCCATAAATTATGATGACGCCTATTTAACCTAAATGAAAATTATGATTAATTTTTCTTCCTTGGATGTCTGAGTTTCGAAATTCAAATGGAAACTTGAGATTTTAAGGTTCATTTCTTGTGAGCTTCGACTAATTATTTTATGTTTTTCACAGGGTCGTTTGGGTAAGAGACTGGGAGGACTTAGAGTTTTGAACTCTTACTGGGTCGCCCAAGATTCGTCATACAAGTATTTCGAAGTTATACTGGTTGACATCTTCCATAAAGTGAGCTGACATTTAAACATACTTTGCTTCACTGTGCATGTCTCTTTTATGATGATTGGGCATGCACCACTCTGAGTTGGATGAATGAACAATAATTACCCTTAATGTTACTGAAAAGACCTGATGCAAAATTACTGCTTGAGCTACGAAACTCATACGTCTGGCTGGTGAACTTATCCATATTTTGAATTCATTGCAGGCTATCCGACGTGATGCGAAGGTCAACTGGATCTGCAAAGCAGTCCACAAGCACCGTGAACTTCGTGGTAAGACATCAGCCAATAGGAAATCCCGTGGTTTGGGCAAAGGTCATCGTTACTCTCAGACTATCGGAGGAAGCCGACGTGCTGCCTGGTTGCGTCGTAGCAGATTGCAACTCCGAAGAAAGCGTTAATTATCTTATAAGCTCTATGATTGAGGAATAAAACCAACGGTTTTGGAAATCTTATTTGCAAATAATTGTGTGTACGATCATTTATTTTTGCATTGTAACGATTATTAGCCTCCGTATGGTAGATATTTAATGCACGGTATAGCTGCACAAATTGGGCTATAATCAGTATATTATTATTATTTGGGGTTGCCTTTCAAGTACCATACATGTCTTCAGCACTCATAAAACACAATCTTCCATATGAAGAGCGACGGGTAGAAGGAGATGAAATAACCAGGAAGGAGCCTAAATTCAACGGGATTGTAGGAAAGAATATGTGAGCAAGGTGCACATTTCTCGGCAGATGAGAAGCGCCATTAGGTAGGAAAGAGTAGATGTGAAGATCTTCAATCTTCAGAAGTGCTTGTCGTCTCCGACCCGGACAAATTGCTACAATGTAACTTAGGTATTCTGAACTTCCGTCATATTGCATTTTAGCTAGAGCTGGAGCTGGACGTAGACATATCGTCTCGACTTTTGTTGTATATTGACTAAATATCCGCCAACAAACCATGCGTACATAATTTTTCAAATTACCTACAAAGTATGTACTATGAGAACTTTGAAATGCTGAAAAAGCATGATTGTCAAAATTACAATACAAGCATTTTGAAGCTAACGGAAAGCATTATTTTATATCATAAGTGTTACCGGTTTTTAAACAAAGTTTTGAAAATCTTGAACTCCGAAAATGCATTATTAGGAAGAGGGTGCCTAATTGTGACCGGTCCCTAATGGTGGCCACCAGCCGCGTTTTGGAGACCAGTTGTGTTACAAATAAGACTCGACCAGCAATCGATAGCTAACTCTTTTCTCTTTACATTTTATAATTGTCACTTATTAAAGCTAAGAAATCTGGAAGAAAATCAGACATAAAGTGCAATATGCCTAATTTCTATGTTTTAAACTTTTTGACCATTAACTTCAAAAGATTTTGGATTCAGTACATAGTGGATTTTTTATTTTGTTTATTATTCGCTTTACAGATGAAGAGCTTCTTGGCCAAATGGAGCTAAGTCCATTTTTGGGCAAAATGAGATTATTGGTGAAATCAAACCCTACAAGGTAGAGGAAGCTTCAACCAAAATATTAACGGTTAAAGCTCGTTGCAACTATATTTTTAAAATTCATCAAAAACCAAATTTGCGTTAAAAACAATTTGTTTTCTTGGCTCTCCTGTAAAACTGCCCTTGTTGGACTTAGGCTCCTTTTGCCAAGAAGCTCTTCAAATACAGGTCCAAAGTACTTACACTAACTAAAAGATAAGAGACGGAGAGAAGACGAGGAAAAATTTTACTAGTTATCTTATCCTACAAAACTACGAAACTGCGAAATTACGCTTTATAATTATAGTTATGCTTGAGTAGAATTATTACAAAAGGCAACATATTTTACAACAACTCGAGCAGTAGTTAACACCACGTTATATAAGTATCAATTATTGTATAGGAAACATATATGTACATACCGTAAATTCTCTTATAACTCCCCCTCTCTACATAATAACTCCCCCGTCAAAAATCTGATTTTTGCAAATAACTCCCCCTCTCCAATAACTCCCCATCCCCAATAACCCTCGAATACGTAAGTAATTATATTTAGGTTAGTATGTAAATGCAATTAAAATTTCAATTAATGCTTTGTATTTATTTAATTTTGATTTGAGACTCAACTTTCAAGATGCCAATAAATGTAAACCACACCGTTGCGTAAGGAAAGGTAGTAAATTGCTATAACCGGAAATAAAACTTGTGGGAGCACCAAAAGGGAACTTCTAAACTGTTTCTTACAATATAATATAATATATAATATATTTTGTGACAAACTTAATTTGCATTTCAAATCGGTGCAACATTTTTGATTTTTGAAATACCTCCACCTC
>JAAXYX010001490.1:0-22740 GCA_036851915.1 Ptenothrix huangshanensis | reverse complement strand
TATGCGTTATACGTTAAACTTATTATTGGTGTGAATGTTTGACTTTTGACTTTGGATGATTACGGACAACGGATGGTGGATGGTTGGTTGGTGGTTGCAACTATTGGCTAAATTCGTTTTACATAATTCAATGCCACAAATGACAAAAGACGGAAGGCGACTGTAATATAATAATGATTATATTCTATAATTCATAATTTTATTGTAAGCACGGAGTTAATGACTCACCTTCAACCTTGCAGTAGTATTGAGTAAAGTTAAGTTTAAATGGTAAAGTACAATCCAATTCCCAATCGTAATTTAACTAAACGAGTTTGAAACTTGACTGGCCGGACTGTTGATTGGTGATTATGAGGTATTGAAACCGTTACTTACGGGAAGGTGTTTAAATAACCGGAATCCAAACAAGTATCTATCTTTTAATTAAGTACAGTGGAGCGAATCGGAGCGAATGCAATAATACGGAACCTGTAGATGATAGCTGTTGAAAGTAAAAGCTTTTAGCTTTGATGTTGGAGGATGCAAGAAATAGTTAAATACTTGACTTTCCTGGTTGGATTGGTGACAGGACCACTACTGAACAACTCGCACAGCTAATGCTCCTACTTAACTTTAACTGCTTGACACTGACACTGAGAATCTTCTGACACCGACACCCACAGCCACAGCACTCAGTACAGTACAAAACTACAACTTCTCTAAAAACTCTACGTCTGTCTGCAGCCTGTAGCTCGCAATCGCAATTCGCATTCGCAATTACTAACACACAGGCATCGAATTGGCAGAGCCAGAGTCAGAATCAGTCGGAACTCAAGAGTATTTCTATGTAGTGTTATTAGATAAGGTTCCACTTCAAGCCACAGCCACACTTTTAAATACAGCAGAACATGAACATACTATACAGATATGCTATGCTATCTGGTGCCAACTCCAAGTCAAATCAAGTCAAAGGCAAAACTGAAAAAGTCACTATAAAACGACCAGAGAACAGGGAACCATATCATATTCACATTCCCATTAATACAAACTAAACCAAAGTACAATCAAATACAAAAGAAGAAGAGCACATCGACATAACATATTTTTTACACGGCACGCTTTTGGAATCAGAATATAATAATTATTTATTTAAGCATTAGACATTAACAGCATACATATATGCGGCGCAGACAGCCAGAGTCGGAGACAGGCCAGTTGAAGTTGAGGCCAGGGCACTGACATGTAGCTGTAGCCATGAAATGAGATTTTAGACGGAAATATCCAGCCGAACTAACTGACATACCGACTTTCCACGCTAAATACTGTTTGCAAAAAATCTCAGCAACCGCCACTAAAAATAAGCAAATTAAGATACATGAAGTTGTCCATTTCGACAAGGGTTAATTCGGACTGGAAGCAGTGTACTAGTGCTTTTAAGTAGTAAGTAACTGAAGAATCTTGTGGTTGCATACATATGCAAGAGTAATTGTGGGAAATGCTGTGACTGTCAGTATGTATATTGTAAAAACTAAACAATCTTAAAATAGGGCAAAATGCATCTAATTACAACCTACTCGGATTTAGTATAATAATTACATAGGTATATATTATGAACGCAGTTAAGATATATCCCAAAACGAAAAATTTAACCATTTCAAAAAAGCGTCAAATCAAAAATTGATCGCTTTAATCAAACATGGTTAAAATTTTCAAAAGTCCTAGAACTAATAATAAAACGTTTAATCAAAAACCTTCAAAACATAAAATCGTCCTTTTTTTAAAAAAATCGCAAAACAAATAATCGACCTTTTTCAAAGGCCCTCAGGACATCGACCTATTATTAAAAAACCTTTACCTATATAAAAAAATCAAACCTTTTCAAAAACCCTCAAAGCCAAAAATCAAACCTTTTCAAAAACACCTAAAACAAAAAACTACTTGCATTTAATATACCCAGTAAAGATGCATCTTAAGTATATCACGAAAGCTTTAAAAGCTCATCTTGGGCTAGGACTGTGAGATGGGCTTTTGATGGACTTTCTGCGTGTTTTATATGAACTCAAGGTAAATTTAACTGCGACCATTCTTGTGATGATAGGTAACAGTAAAATAGGCTTTCGGCGTTTTAGATGCATCAGTTGTTGCAGTGTGGTCAGCATCGGAAGTGCTGTGCCTTTTATGTAGGAAAAATGGAATATAGGCCCGTATAACATGGCAGTGGTATTATTCGAGTTTCATTTAATCCCCTTGCTGAGTGCATCCTTCTCTTCACATGCATATGCATGCAGTTGTTGCACAGCCATAGTCAACGGCCGCTGTAGAATACACTGATGCCCCTTGAGTCTTTGACTTTGACTTGACACGTTCCCCATGCATTGGATGAAATGGATGGTGAGCGCGAAGCCCTGAGGAGGAAATCCTGTCTCGTCTTGCCTACTCTACTTTGTGTAGTAGTAGAATAAAGCCGGTGTAGGCGGCAAGGAAAGCGGTTCCGACAGTACTTTTCTGGTGGCAGCAGTGCATTGCATTCTGAACAAAGCGAAGCGAGGCAGTTTGCGTTGTAAAGTACACTCTGCAGTGACAGTGACAGAGAACGCGAGAACGGGTGCAGATGACTCAACGTGTGGAAACAGGAATAGAAGCGTGTGTGTGATAGGCGGACGAGGGTAGGAGGAGGGGCTTGCGTGAGTGAAGAGCAGTGAGCTAAATTCCTGTGGATTCCTCCATAGCCTCAAAGCCTTATGCAGATCCACGAAGCTCCACTTACACATTCTAGTTTCTGCGCTCGACTTGACTGCTCTCTTGCTTGCATTGTTTCCGACGTTTTCAACAATTAAAGGTAACCAACACACATTTCCTACTCTACTTTTACCTACTCCATTAAATTCAATATTCCTTTCTCCGCATTTCGTTTCTTTCTAAAGGTTGCATAATCCTTTTTCATTTTCTAGACAAACTTTTGTGAAATACTAGGCGATAATGGCGGACTCAGATGACGAGTATGATCGGAAGAGGCGTGACAAATTTCGTGGAGAGCGAAGTGAGTATCGAGAGACTGGCGGACGAAGACCGCCACCGAATGACGATATGAGATCTAGACGGGATGACTGGGGTGATAGGTAAAACAAAAGTTTATATTGAATATCATTATTCTCGTTTTTTTTAAGGCTAATATGAAAGGTGAGGGATGGAATTTATGGAATAGTGGTAATAGTTCTTTTGGAGTATGTATGTGATTGGTATATAGCATTGTATGGAATGGAAAGTGCGCCGCTGGGTCGTTCAATGCTCCAAGCTTCAATATGTGATGAAATGTAATCATATGAGTGATGATCAAAGAAGGGGATTATTTTGGCGCGTATTGTCAGTTGTGGTCATCGTCTTTGCAAGAGAACATTTTGTACTCAAAGTCAAATCCCGGAATAAAATTGCATCATCATTCAATGTGAAGGAAGTGTGAGAGGGGAGGTGAAGAAATGAAAACGCGGTGGAGTGGGAGATGATGAGATGATTGTCTTCCTGTTGTTACATGTTATGAATGACGTTCTTTTAATTTGGCTTGGCTTCCTTAGGGATTGGGGCAGAGGAGGTCGTGGGCCACCACAGAGATCCATTGACTATCGACTTGGAGGAGGTCACCGTGTTCCACATGAATTCAGTCCACCGAATAAGCGGCCCAGAAATGACTGGGATAGGTATAGCCATGACTCTTATTCTTCCGGTTACGGGTCCACGTATGATCAACCGCCCCCTCCTCACGGAGGTGCTGGAGGATATCCGCAACCGCCGGCTCAGAATGCGCCAGCAACTCATAAGTAAGGCATTTAAATGGCTTCGTAACTTGGATTATATGGTAGGTGTGTATGGCTTCGATATGTAAATTGGGTGTAGTAGTCATTTCAGTCATTTTCCATATTTTGATTTTAGGGAAAGTACAGATGGCCATCCACAATTGTTATCGTTCAAGTCATGGCTATCGACTCAAGATGATACTATTTCGGACCAGGAGGCCTTGCTCAAGTACGCCGAGTACAAACAAGAGTTCAAAAGGCAGCAGCTTAACGAATTCTTTGTAGCTCATCGAGAGGAGGAATGGCAAGTGACAATTTTCAATTTGTACTTCATTAATCACAATTGAATTACCTACATTAGGATTGCGTATGCTATCAGTCGTGGTAATCAGGCGATGTCGTCATGTTTTCTCACTTTCTAATTCTAACTCAGGGACAGTCGATACACAATACAAATACAAAGATTTACTACTAGCCTCTTTCAACTCTAATGCATTCATTCGTGTTCCAGTTAATTTTGATTACATATCTTCCCACCTGTTTTCGTTTCTTGACCAGAAGATGTAATTGACAATTCGTTTAGAAATGTTAGCTCTGTTGTGTAAATGCAATGTTAGCAATTATATGGGGGATAATCTGTCATACCGGATGTTTGAATGCATTATGACTTTAATGGATTTTAGTTAAATGTATATGCAATGCAATGCTAATTTGGTTGAAAGAAGACAACATTTTCTCGATAAAAAGTAATGTAATAATTTATTATTATTTAAAATGGAAAAAATGAAATTTTTCATGCACAGCTATGACGTTTTTGATGAGGGTGAAGACGACATCATGCTCAGTCTCATTATCTGTCATAAGTGGGTTAAATTAATCCCTTGTGTTTTATGACGTTTTATTTTATTGAGTGCACGTTCTGATTCTCGATTCGTTCTCGATTGAAATCCAACCTTCAACACAAATTGATTTGATCAGTGCTACGATGCTTAAATATGTATAAGTCGTCATGTTGAATGAAATTACGCAAAGTATAAAGTATCATAAAGAATACATGCTTCGTTCAGTACTATGTAAAAATCATTTAAAAATCCATTCTTCATTGTGTTAATCGTTTATATTGCGTTAAAAACGTTAAACGTTTAAAGCTACGATATGAAGGCAAGGAAAGGTAAGACTGGCTAATCAAATTAAAAATTAACATCAATTTCCAATTGACTTTTTATCCGAAATTTTCAACATTGTACAGTTGTTTCAACCAATTAGCAATCTACAAGGAAATATTGTGAATATTGTATAATTTAGTTTCATTTTCTTGGATTCCAATTCACTATACAATATCATTCAAGTCTGAACATTCCGAACCAAAACTGAATGTTGATTCTTACCACCATCAGTACTTTCCATCTCTACTGTACATACCATTACGAACTCTGGCCTGAGAATTAAATATATAAACTCAATGAATGCCACATTTTTAATTTGAAATGATGCTAAAATTTGATAACAATTTATTGATTGCTTTTCTTGATATGATGCAGTTGAAGTGCAATAAAAATGACTACCTTCTTTTAGTTGTTGAACTTTGCAATTAATCTTGTGAATTATTTTAAAGGTTCAAGAACAAGTATCATCCTGATGATTGTACCAAGAGGAAAGAAGAACAACTTACTAACCTCAAGGTAATTTAAGAAGGTCCAGGTTATGCCAAGCAATCCAATCGTTATTTGTTATTACGCTTCTGTAAGATATTACGATGTTTGAAACTAATTCTAGTTAACTTATTTAATTTTTCCAGAAACGTGTCAACATTTTTGTTGAGTTCATGAATTCAGGACGCTTTGATACTGTGACCCTTGACGTGGCGAACGCAGATAAGTTGATAAAATTGATGGATTGGTACGTCGTCAGATTAGAAGGAGGCACGAATGAGGATGCGGCAAACCTTCTTACCGAGGAGCATATCATGAAAAGAGCTAAAGTAGCCCCAAAAACTGAGGAAGTGGAAAGCGAAAAGCCTAAGGTTAGATCAGATTCTGTCGATGAGAAACCAGATGAGGACAAATCTGTCGAGGAAAATGGCAACGGAGCTAAAGCAAAGCATCGGTAAGGAAGCGTGTATTTTAGCTTGAGTTTAAGCCACGCGATATCCAATTAGTGACAATAATTTTGATTTTTCTTTTAGCGAGGACAAAGATTGGTCCGGTTCATGCAGTGACAGCGATGGTGAGAAGGAAGGAAGTGATGATGGTGGGGATCGAAAAAAGAAGAAGAGGAAAATCTCTGCAGGAAATCAAGATGATGACACGATTGCTTCTCCGAAGGAAGATGGAGACATGGATGACTCTGTGGGAGAAGCTGATGCTGAATCAGCCAAAAAGTCTGCCCAAAAGAAATCCAAGAAACGGCTGCGAAGTGGCGATTCAGGGAGAACATCTGGCGACTCGGATGATGAGATTGACAAGGGAAGTGATGAGGAGGGAGAGGAACAAGCTGAGGACGAAGAAAAGAAAAAGAAAGAAAAGAAGAAAATTATTCCAATTACAGCGCCGGCTGCTAGCAAGCCGCCAGTTGAAGAGGATGAATTACCTCAATTGCATCGAACTTCGTCCATATTTCTTCGTCAGCTAGCTCCAACCATTACTAAGCAGGAGGTGGAGTCTTTGTGCAAGAAGTACCCAGGCTTTCTCCGTGTTGCTATCGCTGATCCTCAGCCTGATCGTCGCTGGTTTAGACGTGGCTGGGTCACTTTTAAGAGAAATGTAAATATCAAAGGTATTCCCCCTTTTCCTTTGTAATCACTGATTGGCTAATTGTACATAATATATGAAAGTACCGACTATGCATTTTTCGTTACTGCATTTGCATACTCATAATATTACTTGTGATTTTGTGGTGCTAATACTCTTATTTTTTTGCTCCTGTTTAGAAATTTGTTGGAACTTGAATAATATGCGGCTTCGGGAAACAGAACTTTGTCCCATTGTAAATCGTGATTTAAGTCGCAGGGTTCGTACAGTTAACGGTATAACTCCACATAAGTCAATCGTAAGAAATGACATACGTCTAGCTGCAAAGGTCATTCAGCATTTGGATGCTAAGTCAAATTTATGGGATGATGAGCAAGATCAACAAGTTATTAAAGAAAGCTATGGTGTATACTCCAGTAATCCCGTTCTTAAAAACATCACTGACTATTTGATCGAAGAGGCTTCAGCAGAAGAAGAGGAATTACTGGGTTTGGGTCAGTCTAGTGATGGTGAAGGAGAGAATGTTGATGTGAGAGATGTTTCCGAGAAGCAGAGCACAATTGAAAGGTTAGAATTCACTTGAAATTAGGTACATATCGTATTCAGTGTTCATGTCTTGTCGTAAATGTGTTCCAAAAAACAACAATGTGATGGTTTTTTGTTGGTTTGTTTAAGTAGGGATGACGAATTGATCAAGGTGTTGGACCGTCTCCTATTCTACTTGCGATTCGTCCATAGTGTGGATTATTATAACCATGCCGAATATCCCAATGAAGATGATATGCCCAATCGTCTGGGAATTATGCATGGACGAGGCCTACCGCCAGTCTCTAAAGTAAGCCAAGTGGGTTACTGTCTTGTTTTACGATAGCTAAACGTGGAAGGCTAAGCATTTAAACTTAGCGAATCTGTTATGTTGCTGACTGGCTCTATTCTTGACTTTCATAGGTGAATATGATGGAACTGCAAGAATACAACCGTAACTTCGAGCAAAAGATTTCCACTTTCTTCCAGCCCGTCGTAATCTTAACGGATGACGAATGTAAAACTTTGGGCATGAAAACTCAGGAAACTGAAGTGGAAAAGTTTATCACTGCTAATACGCAAGAATTAGGAAAAGACAAATGGCTTTGTCCTTTGTCAGGCAAGAAGTTCAAGGGGCCGGAATTTGTGCGCAAGCATATTACAAATAAGCATGCTGAGAAGCTTGAAGAAGTGAAGAAGGAGGTAATTAATGTCATTCTACAGTGTTTATTTCATGCATTCTCCTGTGATTGAAGGTGCGATTGTATATGCCTACAGTGTATTTGATATTATGTTTTGCCCTTACTTTGATAGGTTGAATTTTTCAATAATTTCCTCCGTGATCCAAAGAGACCACAATCTCCAGAACACCAAGTTCGTAATCAGGAGCGCCCTGGTGTTCCTCCACCGCAAAGTTTGGTTCCACGGCGAGAGCCTCAGATGCAGGAGAGAGAATTTCATCCTCCGCCGTATCCTCCGTACGACTACTATAATAATCGATACAATTACCGTTACAACTATTATTAATGAGTTGAAAATTACAACCCTATCATTATGTTAGTATTGAATATTCATAGTAAAATAGTGTAGTTACAATAGGGAAGAATAGAACATCACAGATTCATTTAATATTTACTCTTCCAAAACATTTTATGTTTCGTTGATTGAAATGCCAAAACGAAGTGTGATACAGTGCTATAACATAACTCTTATTTATTGAAAGAATAAATAATGCAATTTAGGAAATCAATGTTTTGCCTTCTTATTGTGAATTCTACGGTTGTGTTACAATTCTGTCGGGGAGGGAAGCAAGATTGAAGAAAATCACGAAACAAGTTAGACTGTTGTGGAAGTAGCTTGAGCATGTTAAGTTAAGTTGTAGTGGGTGTCCCTGTCTTTTGCAGTATTTAATGTTGCCTTGTGCTTGGCAGGTATGGTGGTGGCGGTGGTTATGGAGGAGGTGGTGGTTATGGTGGAGGCGGCGGCGGCTACGGAATGCCGCCAAGGCAGCCGCCGTACCAGCAACCTTATCGGGATACTTTTATGCATCGGGGGAGACCCCAACAGTATCGAACTGGGTGAGTTGCATTCTTTCTTAAATCATTCAATGTCTGTATTCTGTTAACTAATGCTTGAATGAAGCTATGGTCCTTTCCTGTCTGTCGAAGCCCTGCCTACATCCTTGTTTTTGTTAATTCTGGTTGCACACTATTATCCCAACTTTTAATTTTGTTTAATGTAATTATTTGATTCTAATTAGCTTTGTATATTCCTAGTAAGTATGGGTTGGGTTTCACCGGCATTGGTTTGACTTTTGCTAAGATGCTTTTTCCTTGTTTTCGTGCCGTAGAGTTATATTGGAATGTTGGTTTACCTTTTACTCAAATACCTGTGTTTGCAACATCGGAACATTTACATGGCACCAATAATTGTAGTGAAGTAAAAGGCAGCTGATTAGGTTTTATGCGAATTAATTAGATTTCATTCAGAATTGGAATTACTCCCTGTGGTCTGGGGAACAAATATTTGGTTCTGATATTTTAACTCTTTGCTTTCATTTCTGTTCAAGTTTTTGTTTTGTTTTTTGGATGTAAATGGATTGTGGCTGTGAGGGTGGCTGCAAATAGAATGTAGCTGGAGCGTGGTATTGACCCGTCTATATACATTGCTTTGGTTTTTGGTTTTTTCTCTCTCCTAATGCGTCTAAGCAGTGCATTTATGTAGAAGAGAGTAACACGCTTTTTGCTGTTCAGAGGTCGGGATCATGGAAATCGTGCTATCATCAGTTACAGAGATTTGGATGCTCCGGCCGAACCTGATGATTTCTAAATCCAACTCTTGTAAGAACAACATCGAAACTAGTTTCAGTTTCAAGATACACAATTTCTCTTCCTCCCCTGTGGACTTTAAACGATACAGAGGTACATCCTTCCCTTGAAGGATGGATGTGTGAGTGAAGTTTCGATAAGTATATAATTAGCTATTTAATACTGTTACAATCCAATGGTATGGTGAAATAATTATTATTAGTAGATGAAAAATACTATTAAATAAAATAGCTAAACGTAAAGTAAAAAATAAGCATCACTTGTTGATAATACTGTTAATTATTAGGAAATAAATATTTCATGTAATGTTTGCGACCACTTTTACTGTTATTGAAATTTGGTTGAAAGTAAGGCAGAAAGGATATATAGATTTAACATTTAATTACAATATTACATTCAGGTAGATTTGGACTTGGATTGGATGCTGACTGTGGGATAATATTTCCCGTCTCGTCCGAACATTGCACGTTGCACTTAATTACATTGTAAATTAGTAGTTAATAATAAAAAAGCATTTTTATAAATAATTTACTCTTGAAACCGAAAATCAAACATCTGAATATCCTAAATATACTGGAATATTATTGGAAATTGAGTAATTGTAGTTAGCATGCTGTGTCATACATTGTTCATTTGTTTTATCTTCTACCAGACAGTTGATTATTTATATTCTAGTTATCCTGTGTAACTGCAATAATTATTTTACACAATCCTTAAAACGTCATCTGATCCATGATTTTTGCTGTAATCGTAAGTAATGTAAGGTGATTTCTAGAGAAACAATTATACAGCTTGATTCTTGCAACTTTAGGGTCAGACGGTCTGACCACGAAAATAACTTAAGTGTCGATCGTTAATTGATAATAAAATGATAATAGTTGAACTGGTAAATATAATTGTGTATGTAACTGAAGTGTAGTATGTTGGCTTTACTGAATGTATTGTTATTATTACAATTTATCTTACATTATGTAGACGTGCGTATCAGATTTTGATCTATTACGTTTCAGTTCTTTTATCATATTCTAATAAAGTCCTAGGACCGTAAAATAGTAATTAACTAATTTAAACTTACTAATGAGGTAACAAATTATTTTCATGGCTTGCACTCATAAATAATAACGTAAGTTAATTTCAAATGACCTGTTATCAATGATAGTTTGACAGGTAGAAGTTGAAATGCTCAGAACGAGGTAGAGGTACGTAGGTCACGTATTGTTTCTGGGTTATTTGGCTTGGCTATTTCATATGAACGGGTAGGAACTGCGAAAGTGAGAAATAAGTTAAACAACTTCCTCTCTAGCTCCAGCTTTCGATTCGATGCGAGTATACTATAGTTGTTGTTCGTAGGTCTTCTTCGTAGATCGAAATGGAAAGGCAAACGGAATTAGACAAAATAGTCTCTTACTAGAAAATAATTTACTGAGGTTCGTAGAACTGTGGATGGAGGACTTGCCGAGTCCTATTCATTCGGTAGAGGTACAACTGGTACAATTCTCGATTCGACTCGTAGTAGTGCGGGTTGGAAGAAGCGTCCAGAGATGGGTTGTACTGAATACCTTCTTGCAAGCCGTTAACATTCTGTTGGTGTTGGTGCTGATGCTGAGAGTACACGGAAGCCTGATGCAAATCTGCAGAATTATGAGACTTTGGCAAACCGTCACCATTCGATCCTGAAGCCTAGAAAAGATAGAATGTTAGAAACATTTTAATCACCACGTCTCGTAATAATAAAGAATACATGCGTAGGAAGATAATGCGTATCTTACGTGGTCGACGTCTCGAGAATCTCGTGTTTCCGGGTTGATACAGGTATTCATGTTGAAGACTACGTGATGGGGCGAGTGACCAGCCATCCCAAAACCAGGATCATGATGATGTTGACCACCGGGACTGTGGGGGGATAGGGTGGAGCTGGTATTTAAGGCTCCTACACCTTCATTATGCCCGTGCAACGAACTGGAGCCGTGGCTGTGACTATGACCATGACCGTGTCCATGAGCATGGTTAGAGCCATGACCGTGGCCATGAATGTGATTATGATGATGATGATGATGATGATTTGACTGTCCAGACGATTGGTGCAAGTGAAGATTATTTATTCTTTTTGACAAAGGGACGAATTCCGGATCATCTGAGTCCATATCCATTTGTGAATTTTCGCGCTTTCTACAACAGCAATAAAACAGTTTTTCAGTGATGATTAAAACATTTTAGTACTATACATACTACGAATCTTGACAGATTAATTCAATTTCCATGCTCTAATTCACATCTATCCGCATATGACAAAGAATCTATGATTAATGTTGTTGAAATGCGCAAGAAAACTTAATAAATAAAATAAGAACGTCACAAAAGAAAATCAATCGGTAGAATTTACATTAAGAAAAATAATTTGTAGCTACAAAGGAAGAAAATTGCATTTCCTACTTTGACGTTTACTTTCACCTTCTCTATCTCCGTTTTCTATTTCAATTTCCTTATAGATTCCTATTTCCTATTCTTATTTCCCATATTAATGGGTAAACATGTAAAATGGGGTATAGAACATCTTGTACTTGGAGGTAGGGGAGGAAGTTGAATGAGAAAAAACCTTCATCGTCCTAATTATATACTATCTTATTCAATCAAGTATCAAGTCTGCCATAGTTTCTCATTCTCACTATATAATTACATGCGACATAATAAGAACATTAGGTTGGTATATCAATTAATCACGCCGATTGCCCACTTTCCTAGAAAATGGACTGATGAATCACCAATCAATAATGAACAGCTGTACAACTTAACATGAAATATTGCATTCATTATCAATATTACTGAACTGCTAATCCTTCCCTTACCCGTTTCCATTCTTCATGAAATGATGGGACACAGCAGTGGCCATTCAACTCAGAATTGTGAGTTTCAAGATATAACTGTCAACCGAATAAATCGTATTTGGTCCGGGATGACAATGGCAGTCAGTAGTGGTCTGGTCACTAGTTAGTAGTACTGGGAATTAAATATGATACCCTTGCACCTTCGTTCAAAATAGAACATACGACTGCGAACAGCAACTGCTACCAACTGGAATACGATTAACTATAACTAACGATAAAACGTTGATGACGACTAAACTACCTTTTCACTGATAATTATAAACTAAGACCAAAGACTAAGAAAGTCCATCAACGTCACGTCAACAACAGTCACCGTCTGCCCTTCTGCTTGGACCTTTCACGTCCAACGTTGAACGTCCATCTGCAGCTTTCAACGGTTTACTTAAAGTCAAAAGGTGTTTTAATGCCAGACTAATATTGACTATAGCAGCTCCGACTTCTGATCTGAATGTGGCTACTACACTTCACAAGAACAACAACAAATGACTGAAACTGAACAATGAATGAGTGATAGAACTTGTTGAGAATTTAAGACAAATAGAGAGAAAGACATTAATTTCATCAGTATTAGTTTGTTATCTAAAACGGAAACTCGATCAGGCCACAAGTTACGCCTCCTACAACTATGAACCCCAGCTAATTTGTTGTCATAAGTTGAACACTGAATGAAAATGGAACAAAGTATTTAATGATGACGGGATGAATTGACTAGGAAGATATCCACAACGACAACGGGTTAAAGGGAGATCTTCTCTAGTCTACTGTGTTACAACGTAATGCTGACGAGACGAGGACTAAATGTGGAATGTTCTGCTTCTAATTCTTCACACTCGAAGACAAAGTGGAAGTAGAACCAGAAAATGGAATAATGGCAATGGAATGCAGAGAGGTGCAGGTTGCAGATGCAGTCTCATCCACACAGTTCAATGAATTGGGGTTGTCCGTAATTGGCGTTGGACAATTTCGCCGCAAAAATCAAAGGAGTATTCGACTTCAAAATCCTAAAAATGCCGTGCTTTCACAGGACTGTGCTAAAATAATTATTTAAAAGCTCAAAATGCTGTATCGAATGCGTTTTTTAAATCTGGAAATCCTAATATTTTTTTTTCATTCCTCCATATGCTAAAATGAAGCCACTATTTTCAGTATTTCAAAGAAGTCTTTTGAAAAATATTTCAAAAAGGCTTTCAAAATTTGGCTGTCGCTGAAAAATAATAACTTAAATCTCGAAAATGTGCCGCTTTTTATTAACATTATGCTTTTTTGGCACACACATGCTGGAATGCTGTTTTGGAGATTGCTTTTCATGCTATTTATCTATTTTCATTTTGTTTTTTTACATATTTCTGATCTAATAAAGCAGGTTGTTAAAAGCTTTTAAAAAAGGTGACCACCATACAGTACGAATGTTTTCAAACTCTTCATGGTTTCTGGTCGCCTGATATGTAACAAAGCATTACTATAACAAAGAATTGAATAGAAGCACGTTATTGGGGGATGACACCTTTGGTGGAAGAGAACGTTCTTTCTAACTAGTAATAGGAAAGTAAGGATAATAGAATAGAAACAGAAACAGAAACGGGAAGGCTCGGGGTTGTTTTGAATTTGGTGGCATAAAGAGTTGAGGTGAGGGCTTGGACGAATGAGGAAATGGGTTCGGGAGACGCGTGCGTGTTACTTAACCAGACGCCCCGAGTGATCTGGTGGAGTGAAATTCGAATGTCGGTGACAGCATTTCGTACTCCTTGTGGTGAGTCCAAGCCAAGGAAGAAAAATAGTTCACAATCGAAACTGGACTAGGGAAGGCAAGGAGTGAGTGAGCGTGAGCGGTTAGTAAGCAGTGTAGCTCAGATCTTATTTTTGCAAATCTTTACCCTTGCACATCTCGCAAATTTTACTTTTAAATTAACTAATTGACACTTCGGCAGTGGACGATTAGTCATCATCAGTCAACATGGCGAGCACTATTACCAGCTGGGTCGACAAAACCAATGAACAGGAACAGAAACTCGTGAAAGAGGTAATTCACAATTATTCCTAGTATTAAATCATGTATCGAGCAGATACGATTGGATCTTGACTTGGTTGTATGTACACAAAAAGCATGATGATAGCGGCTCAGACAAGGTTAAAGACCCTGAAGGTCAAAGTAAATCTGCGCTTTTTATACAAAAGGCGCGGTTGTGGTTTTGGCTTTGGCATTTGGCTTTGGTTTCCGTTTCCAATCCTCATTGTTGATTGTCAATGTTGAATGTAATGTCCTATGTAGAGTAAACGTTTTATTTTATGGATTTATCAACAACATTGTGGATGTAGATTTATTGAAAAATTAATTCATTATAAAACAATTTTATTGGAATGTTTGAATTGATTACCATTATATGACACATGTATGTACGTAGGTATTATGCTGATATGTATCATATATATCATATATAGTAAGTAGTGTGTAATTGGGTGTTATCATTCTTGGTAGTTGATAGTGTAGTTCTATAACATAGTATTTTGTTTCTATTCATTTTTAATTCTTCAAGTTGTTTCTGTAAATTTAATTCAACTCAACTGTTTACATTTTTCGTTTAATTGAACTCAGATAGTCTTTCTTTTTGCATTTTGTTTTTGAGATTTTTTGTGTAACGAATACTGAGTCTTTTAAGACTATAAGAATACAGAAATGAATGAAGAAGTGACATTTGAATTTTGATGACGCTGTCCATAATTTCTAAATAATTTTCAATTGTAGGTAGGAGGATTAACTATCGCGCCAGATGGTTCGCCGAAGACTGAAGGCTCGCCGGAGGAAGCTGCTAAACCTGCCGGAGAGGGTGGGGACTCTGCAGACGCTAAAGCTGAAGCCGAAGAGGAAATTAGCGTTGCAGAACGATCTTTACTACAAAAGATTATACGAAAGGGACTGACGGATACGAAGGCACAATTGGAAGTTAAGCAAAAGGATCCCACTTCACCTCTGTATTCCGCCCATTCCTTCGAAGACCTCAAGTTGTGAGTAGTTGTCATTGTCATGTTTCCATGTACCTGTCTTAATTATTCAGTGATGTTTTAAACTTGATTCGTAATCATTTTTATGGATTTCTTCCAGACGCCCGGAATTACTTAAGGGAGTTTATGCAATGGGATTCAATACTCCATCCAGAATCCAGGAGTCCGCTCTGCCGATTTTACTTTCGGATCCGTAAGTTATTAAATAGTACTTGGAAAGAAGAAGTTCCTCATTGTTACATTTATGACAAAATAAATTATGAGGGAAAAATATGTAACGCAAAATGTGGTTGTGGTTTTGGTGTTTCAGCCCTCAAAATTTGATCGCACAGTCACAATCCGGGACGGGGAAGACGGCAGCCTTCGTTTTGGCCATGTTGAGTCGAGTGGATACAAGTGTGAGTCATCCTCAGATCCTGTGTTTATCGCCTACCTATGAACTAGCGGTTCAAACCGGTGAAGTCATTAGCCAGATGGGGCAGTTTTGTCCAGAGATTCAAGTTGTATTTGCAGTTCGAGGATTTGATAGTAAGACCCGCATCAGGGAAAATTAAATTGCTCAGAAATTCCTACAGTTCTTCAAAGCGATTTTAATTTTAACTGCACTGTACCCGTTCTTTGTTGTCTAGTTCACGAAAAATTATCAGCGCACATTATCATCGGTACTCCGGGAAAGATCATCGATTGGGCATTCCGACACAAATTCTTCGATGTATCGAAAATCAAAGTGTTTGTTTTGGACGAGGCAGATGTTATGATAGCCACCCAAGGTTATCACGATCTGAGCATCAAGCTCCACCGGTGAGTGACCAACATAAATAAACGTCAGCATGCCTATTATTATCATATTTGCCCCGTCTCATTTGTATTTTGTGTTGCATCCATCATCCTAAAAACAAGACACTTGGATTTAACTACATTCTTATTCTTTCCATTTATGTCTGTATTATGTTTCCTGCTCGTGTCTCACTTGTGTATGGTGCATGATACAGTAAGCTGCCAGCAAATTGTCAAAAGATGTTATTCTCTGCCACGTATGACCGTGAGGTAATGAAATTCGCCGAGACTTTGATTCCTGATGCCACGATCATGCGTTTGAAACGTGAAGAAGAGAGTTTGGATAACATCAAACAGTTTTACATCGAGTGCAAAGATTCCAATGAGAAGTATCGTGCTATCGCAAATATCTACGGGGCCATCACTATTGGACAAGCGATGATATTCTGTCAGGTAATTACCAACAACTGCAACCTAAAAGAACCAAGAATAGTGTGGTGTTGGGGTTACTAATGAACTTCTGCCTGGTGGCCGACATCATTAGTATCCCAACAAATCCTATCTTATGCTAATGTTATAGTTATGATGCCTGATGACTGGTGACTGTTCCCTATTCATCATGCCTGACACCACTCATATTTATAAATAGCGCTTTTATCGCAACTAGCAATTAAGAGGGAAATCGTAAAAATGTAAAATTAATCATAATCTTTTCCTTCATTTCTTTAACTCTAACTTGTGTAGACTCGCAACACAGCCTCCTGGTTGTCCACTCAGCTGTCCAAAGATGGTCATGCTGTGGCTCTGCTGTCCGGTGACTTAACTGTAGATCAACGAATTGCCGTACTTAATCGCTTCCGCGAAGCACAAGAGAGGATTCTCATAACCACTAATGTCATGGCTCGAGGTGAGTTTAACGAATGAATTGAGTTAAATCGTGTCAGTTTCTATATTCTTCCGATGTTCTCAGAGCGTGAGAGTGAATTGTTTTTTTTTGCTATTTTCCCTCAAGGTATCGACGTAGAGCAAGTGACCCTGGTTGTCAACTACGACCTGCCCGTGGACCTGAACCGCCGTCCTGACTGTGAGACATACTTGCACCGTATCGGACGAACGGGACGATTTGGAAAAGCCGGCATTGCAATCAATCTGGTGGATGGACCCAAAGCAATGTCTGTTCTCCGGCAAATCGAAACTCATTTTGGAAAGCCAATAATCAAATTAGACGCTGAGAACGTAGCCGAACTAGAGCAACTAGAAAGCTAGAGGATAATGCTTATGATTTACATATAACTGTGTCGTGTAATACTTTTGATAACCCTAACTAACGGCTAAATATTTGTACGCCTAAAGCCTAAAGCTTTTGATTAAAATAATATAATACTAGTTACTTATATAATGTTAAAGTTATATATGAATGATTCCTATATTACATACCCAACTACCTAGAATTAGACTGCTGTTACTCTTTTCCGTTACATATTCCCTTTCCGTTGTTTTCTCTTATAAATTATATTATTGTATTGATAATGGTAATGCTGTGGGACCGTCAAGTTTAACCAATAAAGATTTCCAACGAAATCATCTGTGAATTGTGGGTTTAAAAAGTTGGTATTTATTCACTAATTATTTACCTTATTGTTTTAAAATCATTTTTTGCAACTTAAACCTATTATTATTTGTACTGTAACATTTTTTATTATGGATGTGGAATCCAATCCAGTGAAGTTGCGCTGTAGCAATTGTGTACAATGATTCTTATTATTTATTAGAATGAAATAATCCATTAACTAGTGCCTGTGCCTACTACACTCGTAATATTTAAATAAAAAAGACATCGATAGGAATCGGTATTCATTTAAAAAAATGCTAACGTATGAATTACATTAAATATACAAATTATGTAAAAATACAGGAATAAAATGATAAAATATAAAAGTGACAGTTCTTGTAGAAGATGTGGGGGAAAATGGTTATTTTTTACTTCGTTGAGGATTACTTAGTCCCGGCGTTTCTCTCTTGACCATGGAAGTGCCGTTGAGCAGTGTGGTTTGGAAGAGGACGTTGGCATTGCTGTACATACCGTCCTTGAGAGAGACACAGACAAACTGAGTAGTTCGAAATTTGTGCCGGAGCAGATAGCCGATATTCTGAGTGTGATTCAAATCCAGAGCAGCATCGATCTCATCCAGAACGTAGAAGGGAGCCGGATTGTACATACAGAGGGAGAGAACAAGCGACAAAGCCACCAGTGACCTTTGCCCTCCACTCAGCTCAGTCAAAGATTCCTTCCACACTCCCCCCAAGCACACGTGGATGTTCATTCCCTCCATCAAATTCCTCTCGTTTACTGGGACTAATTTGGCGTGGGAATCGGGCAGCAGGATGCCCATCATTGTGTCGAACTCAGCGTTAATTTGAGCATAACCCTTCTGAACCAACTTCATCTTCTCATTGTCCAAGGAAATGATGGTTTGCTCAATCCTTCGCTTCGTCTGCTTCGTCTTCTTGTACAACTTCTGGTTCTCTGCTACTCTGTTCTTGGTCGCTTGGAGTGCTGCAGCCTTTTCGAAATCTAGACGGTGTCGCATATCCTCATGCTTCTTCTTTAAAGTTTTTAATTCTGCAGTGAGAACCTCTAGGGATTTGTTCGTGTTGGGATTCATCTGTGGGGTGAACTCTGTACCTCGATTCTCCTCGTAGACTTTGTTGAGACAGGAGTCTATCTGTGCGACTTTGGCCTTTTGCTCCTTCAGTAGAGTTTCCCTCTTCATATGAGCAATCTCCAGCTCGTGGATTTTATTGCTTAGTTCATCGATTCTTTTATTGATGGCCTTATTCTCTTTCTCTAACTCTTTGTTGAGGGACTTGGCCACTTTCAGTTCTTCTTCCTTGGCTCTGAAGTCTCCGTCTAACGCTTCGAACTCTGCCTCCTTCAGCTTCAACTCCTTCTCACATTCCTCCACTTCCACCTTGGCCTCATCAATCTCTTTCTGCAATCCTGCGAGGAAATCTGCTTTGGACTTCATTTCGATTTCAATGTCTTGGAAAACATTGTTTTTCGACTCATATTTTGTCTTGGCCGTTTGCAATGCTTTCTCCCATTTCTTCAGCTCGTTTTGAACATCCTTGAGATTTTTATCACGGAGAGCATCTGTATTCTTTTGCTGAGTTTGGTATTGCTTCTCCTGCTGTGTGAGTTCTTTTAGGAGAGCTTCTGTAGTTTTGAGGGCACTTTCTTTCTCCTCATATTGGACTTTGAGCTCGCTTAGTTCCTTTGCTAGAGTGGCACGAGCAGTCAAGGCACGGAGGTCTGAAAATCGCTTTAAGTCACAACTGGCTTCTGCGTGTTCATTGATTAATTGCTGATTCTTAAGACATTTTTCGTGCTGAGTTTGCCAGGTAGACAACTTGATATTCTCCTCTTTTATCGCTAGGTTACCATCCCGTAGTTGCTGGCAGGCACGAATGAAAGCTCCTAGATTGGCACGACTTCCTCCTTGCATAATGCCACCAGGTTCCGTCACGTCTCCTTCTAATGTCACTGCTCGATGTCCGAGATCAAAGGCCACTGCCTTGGCAGTTGCTTGGTCTACAGTGATGACTGTAGAGCTGAAGACGCTCTCCATGATACGCTTTACTCTAGGATCATACTCTACTAGATCCAGGGCCACAAATGCCTTGCCAGGTCCGAATTTCTTATCAAGAGTGGTCTGAAGATTTGCTGGGGGAGGATAGGCTTGAGTGGCTGACAAGGGGAGGAAAGTCATTCGCCTGGGTAGATTGCCTTTGTTAAGGAGCAACTTGGCAGTCTCTGGATTATCTACCACCATACAACCAAGACGTCCTCCTACAGCCACCTCTATGGCATTCCCGAAGCGCTCGATGTCGTGGATTTTAAAGTGTTCGTAGACGTACCCAAGAATGGAGTTCTTGTCGAAATTTGGCGATGGGGTGTCGTAGGTGAAATGAAGGTACGGATAGCGCTGAAAGATCGAGGCTTGACGGTTCTCAATTTGGGTTCTAGCTTGCCTCGACCCATGTATTAGGGTTTCTAGGTTGGGCAGCTCTGCAGGGTCAATCTGATTTTGACGAAGGCGCTCATTTAATTTCTTAACCTTATCTTCGGCTTGTTTAAAAGAACGTTCGACGTCAGCTTCCTCCGGACACGCTTTCAATTCCTTCTCCTTGTCTTGAACACACTTGGATATCTCAGAGAATTCCTTTTTGTAGGATTCGAATTTGGATTTAGTTTCCACGAGCGAGGCTAGGACTTGATTGAGCTGAGTTCCGATGTTTACAATATCCCCTGAATCAGTCACTACGTTACCGCAACGAATCTTTTCATCGGTGTCCTTAGCCTTGGCTATGTTTTCCTCGGCGGTTTTAATGTCTGTCTTGATGGATTCGAATTCGTCGATGAGAGCCTTGCTTTTGGCACGGTAGTTCTCAATTTCCTTCTGCTCTTTCTTAAGTTCAGCTTCGGCTTTCTTTACTTTATCTGATGCTTCCTTCAAATTCAGGTTGGCAGAATTGACCTGCGCTTCCTTCTTGTTGTGGGGATTTTTGAGCTCGTCATACTGTTTTGCGATCTGCTCTAGCTTGTTATCTTCAAGGGCTTTGCGGTTCATCTCTTCTTGTCTATAAATAATACCAAAATTAAAACTGAAAAACATAAAACTATTTATTTTTACATTTCTCCTCTGGTATTCAAGTTCAATTAAGTACACAATTAAAATATATAAAAGAAAAATCTTTGATGATTATGGATCTTCCGTTATCTTGAATTAGATTATTAGATTCAGACCTTAATTTCTGTGTCTCAATCTCTTTTTTAGCATCTTCAATATCCTTCATTTCTGTATCTTCGCTTGTATTCAACACCGCCAAGTCCTTCTTGGCTTTCTCGAGCTGCTGAGTGTAATAGAGGTAAGCTACGATTGCCAAAGATNAAAATATATAAAAGAAAAATCTTTGATGATTATGGATCTTCCGTTATCTTGAATTAGATTATTAGATTCAGACCTTAATTTCTGTGTCTCAATCTCTTTTTTAGCATCTTCAATATCCTTCATTTCTGTATCTTCGCTTGTATTCAACACCGCCAAGTCCTTCTTGGCTTTCTCGAGCTGCTGAGTGTAATAGAGGTAAGCTACGATTGCCAAAGATTTCTCCTTTTCATTAATTTCTCGTTGTGTAATGTGATACTCGTGAACTGCACTCTGAGCCTTGTTCTGTTGATCTAAAGCCGGGAGAATGACATCGTGGATCATTTTAGACATCCCCTCCATTTTCCGCTCCCTCTCTAGAATATCTCGTTCGATCCTATCCCTCTTCTTCTGATACGCTGTTGCTCCACAAGTTTCTTCAATCATTTGCAGGACTTCCATAGGTTTCATATTAACTACCTTTGTGATCTTGCCTTGCATAATAATGAAATTGGGATGATTGATATTGATGCCTACGTGTTGGAACATGTCTGACACCGCAACTTTGGTAGAATTGAGCGAATTCAAGTAGTACTTGCACACTTGTCCATGATCAACCACACGGGATACGATGATTTCATGGAAATCTTCGAAACCTGGAGGAGATTTGGATTTGTCTGAATTATCAAAGGTTATGGAGACGGTGGCTCGGCTCACCCCAGCTCCCTTGTAGATGAGGTCGCCTAGGCATGTAGCACGGACGGTAGCCAAAGCGTTGACACCAAGGACGAAGCAGATTGCGTCGAGAATATTGGATTTCCCGGAGCCGTTGAGACCCGTGATTGCATTAAAGTGACGATCGAACGGTCCTACAACCGTTCTGTCACGGTAGGACTTGAAGCCCTCTAAGGTTATTTGCTTGATGTACATCGTACTCACTTTATTCTTTCACGATCTATAGTCAAATCAAGTTATAATTATATAAAATTAGCAAGAGTAAAACCACCTTATTTCATTCTTATTCTGTTCTAAATCATCTGCATGTATGACATCATCTGAAGATAACTGGTAATAAAACTTAACAAAAACAACATATACATGCAAATGTATCAGAAAATTAGAATGAACCTATCAGGACAAGGCCGGCAAGTCGCGAGTAGCTTCTAATTATTTACAGGATACCAAACTTTTAATTACTCTACATAAAAATAAAAACTATAATTAATTAATTACCTGTAGTGTCAATCGTGCTTTAGCCGAATTGTGGAATTAGTTTAATTCTATAGAAGTCGGACGGAACGGAAGACGAAGTCTCAACGTTCGACCTAAAGCATTGCAAAGTCGTTGACAATGCAAATTGTGTTGCATATCAAAGATGTGCCCGTTGTTTTCCCTCTTCTCTCATATTTTCCGTTAGATGAAATAAAGCAATTGGCTGCAGCACGGCTTAAGCTCCGCCTTCATCATATGTAGCAAATCATAAACGTAGAATATATTGCGGCAAGTTTAAACTATTAAACCATACTGCTTGAGTTTCCGTACGTTACATTTGCGAACTGTACATACTTCTGGGATTTGGGATATTTAGTGATAGACGAACTTAAAATGAACTATGAAAGTATGAATGATTATGATATGATTATTTCGTTGTTTTTGTACCGCCCCAACCGTTTTGGCCACCCTGGTTGGATTACACGATGACAGTTATCAAATTTTATTCCTAATATGATGTTAGATCTGCTTAAGCCGTATATCCTTGATTTTGCCCTTTTGCTTTT
>JAAXYX010001489.1:0-22744 GCA_036851915.1 Ptenothrix huangshanensis | reverse complement strand
CGAAGAGCAGTTTTACTCGCTGTATTATGCACCTACCATAAAGTGTATCCAAAACTTTTTAACCTCTCGTAAAAACTTTCGACATACTAATCACCAACGATTTAATTACTTTGAAAAATTAATATAAACTTCAGGCAGGGAATTTTATTAGGTAGGTAAATGAAAACGAATTTAGAGTTAGTGCTTGATTCGGTGTTAGTGCGCTGGTGCAAAATCTACATTCGTAAACTAATTTTCTGTGGCCGGAAGACAAATAGGAAGAAAATTAATTGACAAGACAAGAGAAATGTTGAGGGATTTCTGCTTGAGACACAGACCGAACATTGATAATATCATAGGCGATGAGATTAGTAGAGTAGGATTGGCTGAGCAATGTTCTAATTGTATTCATTTTGTATTTCTAATAGTAGGTATGTAAGTACTTAGTTCATTCCTGGAAAAAATATAAAGGAAGAAATACATACAACAATGGATTTTTCTTGGCTGCAACTGAGCAGTCGGAAAACGGGTGACATTCCACACTAAGACCTATTATTGTCTTAAACGAATTACTATGTATTGGTAAGGTAAAAGGTATTTGGGCGAGCGGGGGAGGGCGGGGGAAATCGTGGAATCAATAAAGGGATTACAGAGGTAAGAAAATTAATTTTGCCAAGAACGTCTTTTGAGCTGTTTGTCTGTGACTCCGGAAAGGATGACATTGTCTAGTGCGTATTTATGTGATCTTGACATGTGCACTTGATCTAACGCCGAAGACTTACAGGACCGGGGCCAGAACCTCGAAGAACGAAACAGAACTAGCACCACGCATCAGCATCACAGCGGCCAGTAGAATCCAACCATGTGGATAAATTCCGAACGAAATTCCTCCACGTCCTTCCCATTCGTACATGTCAACTTTTCCAATTTAGTTCAGAGAATAACATGTTAACCGGTGCTGTAGAAACATGAAGCAAGATCAGGTTGGAATGACTATGTATAGCGATGGCGATGAGTTGTGTTGAGATTACGATCGGAGAACATGTGACACAAAAATCGAAAGAAAGTCCTTATTGAAAACTTAAAAACCTTGATACATATGTATATGGACAGGTGTTCTTTGTATTGGTTAAAAACTTCACCAAAAAGTTCAACTGAATTTCCAATCTGAATGCACCCCCACTGTCTTTTTCAGTACAACTTTATTACATATGCTCCCACTAATCGTAAGCTACTTAAAAGATATATATGTACGTATAACATCATAGAACTACCAAAATAAAACGGAAATTTAAAATAGTGCATTTAAAAATGAAAGTCATGTATTATATAATATACCTTCTCTACTATACATACCTGAGTGAGTAGGTCTATAGGTATTAACTTCAAGACAAGTCCCATCTCAAATTCTAATAATCATAATACGAGTTCTGAACAGTAACTCTCACAGTTCACTGCAAGTAGGTAAGCAGTGACCGTAAATTCGGATTCAGAGTTCAGATTCAGATTCAAGGGCAACCTAACATACAACTTTTTCCCAAAGTCAATGCAAGAGAAGTCAAGTCGAAGTCAAATGTTTCTAGTGGATTAATCCTATGTACCAATACCTATGTAGTAGGTATATAGGTAATTTATATAAATTAATATACAGGGATGCGAATACGTACGCATGTACTATTCCTAATTCAAAACTAACGAAAAAATAATAATTATTTGTACTGGAGTAACTTAATTTCACTTTATAAAAATAGAAACTTTTCTCAAACGTTCAGCCATGTGACAGTGACAATTAATATAAAGAAAATTGACAAAAGAGTCACAGTATGTGAGATTGCGAATGTTCAAAAAATGTAAAAAAGGACAAAGTCTAATCTAAAAAAGCCAAAAATGGCAACTAATCGTAAGAAGATTTGTTAGGGAAACTCTAAAAGTCTTGAAGAGCCTAAAGCTTAAATTGTGAATAGTGAATTCTTCCATGACTCGGGAACAGTTTTTTGGAGCCTGTAATAATTGAATTATTGAAATCTCATGAGAGTAGATGAGGATGAAAATGAGAGAAATAGAGACGGGATAAGGGGAAGAAAGGCAAAGACGAGAGCAAAGACTGAGGCTGATGCAGGCCGAGGACAGTCACAGTCACCCAAGGGTATGAATTAATTATTATCTTGCAAATGTACGTAACAAAGCTTTTCATCCTTGAACACATGCTAGAGTTAGGCACTTTGACTATAAGAATTTCTCCCTTCATTTAGTGCTGGTTTCTTTACGAGAGACTGGAGAGTCTTACATTAAGGCTAACCTGACTAAACACTATAATTATTATTAGTATAAGAGACTCGAGGAAGAGGCTATCAGAAGGATGAAGACAGAGATCACGATGGCGCTGATGATGTCGATGCAGATGACGATGCCAATACCGACGAAGTAAAAGAGGACAAGACTCGATTTCTCACAATTAGCTCCGCACTTTCAGAACTTATACTTTCATCTCTTTTAATTACATTCTGACAATCAAAACGAAATCGCAGAATCTTAACTTTTCTTTTCATCTTCTATGGTGTATGCAGGAGCAATAAACGCATGGACACAGTACAATACGACACCATTACTATCCATACATGAGCATTTCAGATTTTCAGAGCAAGCACAGGTAAAACTACGACGAACGACTATCTGAAATATTCTCCAACGTAATCCATTTGAAATCTGTGCAGGGGACAAAGTTGACTTTAAACTCAAACTTTCAATTCAATCTCCAAGAATTCAAACATGAGGCAAAGAGGAACGGAGAAAAGTTATGGCTCAATTTTTTATACTACTTTTACTTTAACGTCTATCGACATAGGATTTCTAGTCATAAATAAATAGGATCACTAAGTAACCGTAACTTTTTTCGGTTTCTTATCAAATGCAAAATAAAATGAAACATGAGGGCAAACAAAGAAGATCCACTTTGGGATTTCTATGATAGTTCAAGATTTCTATGATAGTTCAAAATTAGCATTTATATTACTTACTTAAGGCTATAATTGTACATCACCTAATTACATTTATATCCAATTTTCAGACTGCTGGGTATTTTTTTAAATCACAAGCCATGGGAACACGATTTCGTCACTTTTATGGTATACCCTAAAAACATGCAAACCAATTAATGACATATTCCAATCCTAACTAATCGTAGCTGTGGTGTGCACTGTAGCTTAGTATATTGTTGCTTGATTTGCTGTTGGAAGTATATCTAATTCACTTTCAGCTTCAACGCCTTCAACTTTAAAGTTAATGAAAATGAGCCCTCTCAGTCTTTGATTTTAAATTCGGCGCACTTAATATCGATGAGAAATACCGGTGCCGATAGAAGGAGCTTAATTATGGACACGGCAAATCGAAACGATATTCATTTTTGAGATTTTATTATAAAGTTGAATTAATTATGATTATAATAAATTACTTACCATAATTAACAATTAATGATTGTTCAGGAGGTGATTTTAAATAATTATTGCAGATTCTATGGCTCAGGTTTTAACAATGAAGGTACTGTAGTTAGTGAAGTTAAAAGTTTACTCGCACAACTTGAATTGCGTGTTTTACATAGGTGTCACTGGCCGAACATCAATCCATGCTTTAATTTGTGGAAGATTAAGTATATTAGTCTTATAAACTTTCAGAGCTGGATAACTTTCATCTAGATTCAGATTTACAAAACTCTCAAGGAAGTCCACATAATGAGCTACGAAGAAATCCACCCAGGTGTATTCACTTCCGACTATATACTGCCTACCGTTTCTCTCTAAATCTTCGGCAAACCTGCCAAAATATTTTGGGATTTGAATGTTGACAAAATTTTCCCGACGTTCATTTTTCTTGGCCTCGTCCGTTTCCACAAATAGGGGTCTGCATTCTGGTTATTTGAGCCAAAGTAATCATTCATAATTAAATAGTTTTAATATGGATATAATAAGCTGATTTTAATCGACGTAATAAATACATTTTTGAGAAAGTAAGTTTAAAACTTAAAATAAACTCTGAAATAAAAAGTACCGGCTAATAAGTCTTTAAGAGCATCTCCGTATTCGTCACACTTGGCTGACTCAAAGATGTCTTTACCAGCCAGATGGAATTTTTTCCCCAGATATCTACCGATTGCAAAGGATTGACTAAGTTGCATCTGTTTTATCCCATTGTCCACCTCCAGAAGCGGAAGTATACTCCATGGATAATCTTTTAAATCATAATTCAACAGATACAAAAATCCTAACTTACTAATAGAGGCTCAAAGAAGATGTAGTTTAAAGTCTTAAGATTTCATTGTGACTTTTGATTGGGAAATAATAAATACTATTTTATACAATTATAAACCAAAACTTACTGTCTTTTAGTGTAGCCCAATTAGCTCGATCCACGCGCTCATCCTCAAACTCTGTATTGGTGTAGTGGAAAATATACCTAATGGGCTCTGCTATTGCCTTTAAATTAAAATACGTAAGTTTATACTTGGTTTCCATACTAACTCTGTAACCTTTTGAATTTTTTGACTTTCGCCTTCGTTGTCCTTTCAAAATAATCGTTGGTAGGAAAGCTGAACTGTTATTGAGTGCTGTATGTATGCACTACATGAAATTGTTAAAGGGCGATCATGATTCAATCAAGCAGTTTGTACTGCTCAAATCAGTCAATTAAACCGGCTTATAATTATTATGCTATGATTCATGATTTTCGTACAAATTACACTAGGTACGTATAATAAAAATACTGATAACGATTCTAGTAAAGCTATACACACAGTAGTAAGATTATAATGAGAGATAAATAAATGATATCTACATGAGTACAGCTTGAGGTCACCCGATATTTAAGTCAGTCTCCACTCACTCACTAGTCGACCACTCACCAAGAATTATAACAATATATTCTATGACTACATTGTATAGTAGGTATAGGTCGTACTAGTGCTAGTTCATGGTTTTATTTATTAAGAGTCGGCTGACAGACATGTACATATACATATAAATACAACTAGGCTAGCACAAATACAAGTGGACTTTCGAGTCACGAGACAGGTGAGACAAGGAGCTTATCAAATCTAAAGTACATTGCACAATACATGAATAAAATAGCGCCTAAAATAACTCTTACAACCCTGCATACACTCACTGCAGCCAGCTCGTTACGTTTTTATGTTTGCAGATAAAATGACAAGGCAAATCAAATCCTCAGCTGGTTCCAGCCCTTTCCGTCCAAGATCGAAGCAAGGTGAAGTTAAAACATGTGTAGATAAGTAGGTAATATCTCAATACATAGGTTTGACTGTTTGACACAAATATCCATATCGTTTAGGTCGAATGACTGCAGCCAGTGGGTTTCGTTTTTCATCGTTACAGTTTTTATCTATACATGCAGACTTGAAATGATCGAGTAGCTTGTAATAAACTACATCAATTAAACCCTATTATGTATACAATTTAGAGAATGAACTTCATTTTTGATAGTCACTGCTGCTCATTAAGTCAATAGTAATTTAATAACTACAAATTCGTTCGGGTCAGTTTTAGTAACACACAAAGAATGTTATTACTCATTACTCTCAGTAATAGCATTCAAGCTTTCTGTTTCAAACAACGGGAATTTTTATATGGGCATTCTGAAAATTATTGACAAACAGTCGCAACAACAAAAGTGCATAATTTGTCACAGTTAGAATTTGGAAGGTCAACGATTGCACCATTTCAGCATAATGAATAGTAATGAAACCTAATAATTTTAATTTCATTTGATCAATACTAACCGAAAATTTCAAGCTTAAATACATAAATATATTCCCCTCGAATTCTGATTTCATTTTAGCTAACAAGGAATAAATATTTAATAGCTGAACATTGTGAAGTGATATAGTCTGATGCACTAGTACACTACCTGACACATTTGACATTCATCATTTCTGCTTGTAAATCAAAGTCATTTCGATATACTTTACATCACTGTAGACTGCGTAAGTTTACTGAATGATACAAAACACCAGACCACATTTCGTGGTCGATTTCCATTTTCCGTTCCAATACCAGATGTTGTCCTCTGAATTGAGAAATGTTGATGAGCAGTGATGTAATGCGATCCAATGTATGTATAATGTTTTTACATTTGAGTGCAACTGTATATTCCTGTCCGTTTGTCCCCTTTTTTTCATTAAATTCAAAGGCAGCGATTTGAAGGATACAATTTTATTCAATAAGAATTTTGACGGTGAAGAACATTGTAGGTATAGACATAGACCCTATGATGACGATGATGATGATGATGATATGATGAGTATAATGGTGAAGGTTACAATTGAATTTTGTGGGCATTTTGTTACGCTCGGCTACTCTGTCGGATCTAGTCCCAGTACTCTCTACAGACTGACAAAAATATTATGTAAATACATATCTGCTCAAACGAAAAAAATATGCGTTTGAAAACGAAATGCTGCCTTTAGCGGCTCGGTGCTTTGAAAATGCATTTAGTCAACCTCAACCTCAAGCGATAACGACGAGGAAGACGAAACTTAAAATGAAAGTGATACACCTGTAATGTAGATACGCTTTGAAATATTCAACATCCAGCTCCAGCATCCACATCATCATCCCCATGTGCAAGAAAGAGGGAAGGAAAATCAAAAATCAATGAATTGTCAATAGAAATGGAAGCTTTGATACTTTAAAATCATTCAACTTGAAAGCCTTCGGAACTCGAATTCGAACTGACGAGAAACTCAAAGTTATTCTATTGACTGGGCTATAGTTGCTTCCATACATTTCTGTATCCATTTTTACCTACCTACCAGTACATGCAAACCTACAATACAATAAGATGTGTTATTAAATTATGTATGTGTGTACTGACAAACGCAATGCGATGCATTGCTACGAATGCCACCCAGTCCAATTCAATCCAATGCCATGCAAAATGTAAAATTCACATTTTTCTCGACACTTGACATATTCCAAAAATATTTGAGTATTTCACATTTCGTTTGTGGTTCCATTCGGTTTGGTGGTTGTTGTTGTTTGTGATGACAATAAATTCAATTCACTCCATCCTCGTCCTCGTCGCAGTGAACGTGTGTGAACGCAAACGGAACGTAATACAAACCTGCTGGACCTGCAACATAAAAATTGAGTACTGAAGCAAGGATTATTGTGCAAGTTAAATAATTATAACCTTTTGTATTTTTTGTTTCACGTCAAAAATCAGGTATTCACCATACGCCACTCCTTGAATCCCAACTTTTCTCACCGCTAAATTTCTGCAGCTATGGAAATATAATTTTAATTTTTACCGAAGAGGCGAGTTAAAAAAAGTTGAGATGGGTCGATGGGTGAACGCCTAATATTTTTCTACAGGTTATGCCGCATTCTAGCATAACTGCAACTTTCCAGGCGTATGCAATTTTAGTTTACAATCAGCTTAGCTTGTAAGCAGATACTCTAAACTTCAACCCATACTCAAACATTCTGTTCTTTTCTTTACAGTGCGCACGATTTTTTGAAAAAACATATTTAGAAAAAATAGATCAAAACAAGGCTAGAAACGAGAAGCGAATTGCAAGGAAAGGGCAAAAACAATATTAGACATACATAGTCCCGGCCGACAGAAAAACTTTTTTGTGATAAATTGGTTCTTGGAAGAACAAAATCAAAGATGTAAGTAATTGTTTGAAAGGAAATAAAAACAATTTAGATGTGTGGAAACCCCCGTGTAAATGCCGTTTTATTGCTTTGTATATTTCTGTTTATTATATTCTGTATAACGTTTCGATAGTATTTTTCACAGCTGATCTGTAAAAATACTATGGAAATGTTCAAAATCTCCACTGTAATTTCTACACTTTTAATAATTTTCAGCATTTACAAACCATCGGGATTCCGTCTAATATTTATAAAGCCGAAAAACAAAGGAGCGTTTGTGTTTCAATATACAAAACGTTTGGTACAAAAGCAATTAAAAATTGTAGAAAAGAAAATGTAGTGTTATAACACGTAATAACGCATAAATGTTTAGGGTGTGATACAATTTAACGACTAATATTGTCTTTAGTTAGTCATCTTCCTGTTTTTAGCATTCACACAGGAAAGCTCCTGTCACTTCCGGTGCTTGTAGAGTAGGTATTAATACAGAAAGTCAGTAAGGATTTTTATTCGGTTTAATGCTGTAAATGTTAGGGAAAAGACGCCGACGCTACCCGACAGAAATTCTCATAAGTGAAAAACCAGGAAACTAGCGTAAATAAAGCAGGATTGAGGATGAGGATAGGAGACAAAGATTTGGCTTGGCTGTGAAGTACCCGAAACGAAAATCTTGTCTCACGTGCTTCATGAAGTCTGTGAGGCGGCAGCTCACGAATGCATAATTTATAGAATCAGTATTTTCACTTTCTCGACGACTACTTGCTGCACCCTATCCTTATACTCATACTCCCGAATCCCGAGTCCTCATTCCCGATCCTGTCAAATAATAACCTACAAGTAATTCTTTAGCAAATTAGGGCTTGTAGGTTATCACCGATACTATTGTCTACTAGTATTCACTTATTGGAAATATTATTATAAAATATTAGAAAGATAAACAAGCTACAAGTTTAGTGCTTTGCTTTGGGTTTAGATTTTAAATTGTTCTGGTACTCATAGCTGTGCTCGTACTCGTTCCATACTACCAACACACCAACATGTTTTAGTTTGCAATTAAATTCGCACATAGTTAAACAATATATGATTTTATGAAACATTTTTTTCTAGAGAAAAATTTGGACAAAGCTGATAAAAACTGGGCTGCAGCAAGACCATAGCTAGTAAAGGATAGGAAAATTGCAAATCTTATAGAAACTGTTATTAGTCATCTTCGTCTACAATATTCTATATTTATTCTCGAGTGTAGATGTTTAATATTAGAACTGTTGTAGCGTGGATGTACTTGGTCGTGAAGAAAAACGCATGAAAATAGTTTGACATATATTTTACTTACGTTGTCAGTAGTAGTTGTACGTGCAAAAAATAGCTGAAAAATTGTATAAGCAGTCAAAAGGATGTGTGTGTAATTGTATGTCTAGTTAATTTGCAAATCTGACGGTATTCTTTAGATTTGTCATCTGAGTCAGATGCAGCATTTGGATCTCCGGATTTCCTGTCATCTGTAGTTCGGCGACAGTTAAAGTTTAACGATATTAGAACTTGGTTTTACGTTTACGACTGATAGTCGAGTTTAAATTTGAATTTACATTTTTTCCTAAAGTGAGATTTAATTTACGATTTCCAGTTAAATTTCGGTCTAGCGTCAATTTATTATCAAAATATTATTGACGTTGAGCAGGCAGTTATCGCGATCTATTAATGGTCATATATGTTCCTTCGTGTGGAAGGTAGAGTAAAGTTGTTAATGACTATATCAATTAGTGGTATGTGAAAATGGAGTGTGAAGAAGCGTAATAGCTTTACATTGTAGATAAATATTGGTAATTTATATTTCATAGCTAGCAGTCGATCTTTCGTTGAAAAGTGAGTAAGGATACTGATAATGAGCAGTTCATTGGTAGCGAAACGGAACGAAGGGAGTTTCATAGTAGAGAATGCGTTAATATTTAATTAGTCATTAAGTTAGAACTGACTGGGAAACCGAACCATCGTGAAAAGTGCAATGAGTAATTTTTCTGTTTACAATCTTAATGTGTGCATATAATTTATTATCTACGTTTAAGTAGCAGCAATAGTAGTGGTGTTACCCATTGCAAAGATAAATTAGTCTCGGTACCGCAACTAGTTTCAGATTAAATTTACTTACTAATTAGTCTAACGCTATTAAAGCCCTACTTAACTTACCTAAATCTATGCATACCTGTCCATTTATCCATCCTAACTTTTGAATTTCTAACTCATCTACTTTTACTTTAAAACATCTTCATTTTGTATTATGTAAGAAATAGCATTTAATATATATAACAACACAACACTATTCCACACAGTTCCCAGTCACAAATACTTTTCACAAAAGTTACCGGTATTAACTTAACGTTGTAAAATTGAGATTATGGGTGTCGTCGAAAGTCTTATAATTATTGTATTACTATTATGAGATAGACAAGTCCAGGAGTGAAGCAGTCAAAGTCACAATTATATTTGCAAGAGATTAATAATTAATATCAGTGAAACTATACATCAGCACAAACAAATCACTTTTGTACTTCTCCATTATTACTACTACAATTGTACGCTATTTACATTTGCGATTTGATTTTAATTGAGAAATGAAATCAAATTGAAATTCTTCGTTAAACGAAGCGTGGTCTAGAAAGGCAATGCAATGATCTTCGTGCAATGCTGGTTCCTATGGTGGACCACTGTGGCAAGTAAGAGACTCACATTGTTTGAATCCATTTAAATTGATTAACTTGTACTTGGTCGTAATTTCCTTAATTTAATACGTTTCCTAGCGAATTGTTTGCAATGTTAAATGTATAATCATTATTTTTATTTCTAGGTTGCGTGTTTAATGTGGCCGGTTTGCTGCCCCAAGTTAGTCAAGAAGGTTTGCTACGACCATATAGAAACTATGCGGACGTGACACTATTCCACTATTATGTTCCCACGGAAGTTACCCGAGCCACTTTTGAATTTGCGGCTTTTATGGACAATCCTGATTGTGCTGTTAAGGATGTTTACATGTGAGTCAGTATTCATTGTGTATCTCTAGATCTTCTTTTTGCTGCATTGGGCTGCAATATTTTATATGGCAATAACAAGATTTAACTAAAGTGAATTTAGGAATGTCATTATAATCGAATTAATCCATGAAGCTTTATTTTTAATTGAAGCTTGCAACATTGTAGATAATTATTAGGTTCCGCAGTAGCTTCAGCTTGTCGATGTCAGTCACAATAAAAATGCAAATTGGACGTAATGAATACCGATACAAATGAATATACATGGTATGTGACGTTGGCTTGTGTTATTTCTAGATACCTTCAGCATGGAAGCTACCCTGTCATGTCAGCAGACAATTCAACATTTCCACGTAGGATGTTTATTGACAGAACGTCAATGTTTAGCCTAGTGTTGAATTCTGCTTATCAACCGCAGGATACTACCATTTTTCCTGTGTATGATCCATTACCTGGAAGTTGGTTTGCTGCAGCTTATTTACCAGACTGGGACCAACATGTACAGCAAGAGGTTAGATAAATTCACTTAGATCATCTGAACTTCTTAATAATAATCGTGTCGTGGGTAAATGAAAAAATCATGTGCTATAAAAATTTATTATGGTCATCGGCATTTCAATTATTTATAATGATTACGCTAGGGTATTGGACATAAATGCCAGTACAGTTTGGGATCAATTGCGCTTTGGACACAAGTTTCTAATGTGGATACAATTCCTTTAGAGTCTACTACGACTCAGAGCAGTGAGGAACGATTCACCTATTTAAAGTAAAGAAAAAATATCCATATTTTGGAAATAAAATAAACTAAGCAGTAGATTTTCTGAATCCTGGAGATAAATGAATGTCAGTGCAACGATGCGATGTTTTCTCGTTCAAAAATTTGAAGGCTATAATTTCTATTATTATTACAGATTCTATATTCCATCTGGAATTTGGGAATTCACATTAAGAGTGGATGGCTGTCGATTCCAATCTCCTAATTATCGTATGGTGGAAAATCAGTTTGCTACAAATGAGCACAACAGTAAAATTCATGGCACCACCGTTACCAACAATACTGCGAAAGCAAATGGAAGTGAGCCGAAAACAGAAGCAGTTTGTTTACAGAATATGTTTATACGAGCAAGAGCTCTTCCAACGTATAAATCAGATCCTCAGAATGGCGGCTTACTGTTCGAACGAAATGATTCTTCGTATATCCACGTGGAAAGCTTACCTTTTACAGATTCTTACTATTACCTTCTGATGGAGGCTAATACTAAAGTTTTCTATAATATCAGCATCAACATCAGAGGTAAGATAGTTGTCAGAAGTATTTGATTATTTCACAAATTTTATTCGAATTGAAATAGTGCCGGCTTCTAACGCGAGATGCCTATTGCTGATAAAAATCCCATAAATAGTATGAAAATCTGTGTAGATAAATTATAAATAAAATAATTAGTATATTTTTGTGGAATACAGAATGCCCCCTACAGATTCTGGGAAAAAGTTTCATCCAGCATTTTGCCGGAGTCACAATGGCAGCTAATATGAAGGAGCAGGCAGTTCGAATGAATTTTACAAACACCACGAAGCAAGCAATTGATCTTGTGAAGCATGGTTGTGATTGCGTTCCAATATTCAGATTAACTAGAATAAAACATGCACAAGATTTTTCGGATACTTTTTTGTTGGAGGTGGGGAAAAGAACACAATTCAGTAAAATTGTCATATGACTATATTATTGTATTAGACTATGTAGTCTAATATCTAATACAATAATAAAAATTAAAAAAAAATACAATAATAGTTGCTGAAAACTTTTAAATAACAATTGTTACTTTGTAAAAGCTGTAGTTCCTGTTTATTATGATGTTTCAGGGGAAAGAATGGTTTACCACTTGGTTGGCCTTGACAGATACGAAACCTGTTGGAACTTCTTTCGAAATTCTCCCGTATGTTGATATAGGGGGAACGTTATCAATCAGCATTCATATGGATGAACTTCTTCTTGTGAGTATATTTTTGTAGTTTGTAGATAAAAAGGTATTTTACTTACGAATTTATTCGATAAACTCTGTTGTTTACATAATTACAATCGACTGTAGAATGCAACAACACAAGTACTTTATGTGACGGCCTGTGTACGGAAAGCTCGTCCTCCAGAACCGCTATGCTGCGCCTCAGATGCAGCAAACATATCTGATTGCTGCCAGGATGGTTTAACGCTACATATCTCCTCGAAAGACCTTACGACAGTGGATGACAGTGTTCTCATTCCGTATCCTGAACCAGATATTTGGTTCATTTCTTTTACCACTGTTTGCTTGTTTGAAGGGTGCGTGATCATTGTCTTCAAATTTTTAACCCAGGCTGTGAATGCAAATGATTATGATGCTAATTTTTAATTGTAATTCCAATAGGAAAAATGTATCATGCGTAGTGGAAGAAGCATTAGTATCATTGGATGTACGCACACAACCATGTGTCTTTACTAAGCCAAGTTCCCCAGGCTCTACAATTTATCCTTGTGGGGAACATGGACTATGTCAAGAAGTGCACAAGGGTCAATTTTTCTACACTGCCTGTCATTGTATTGGAGGTATGAGAGAAAATAAGAATAACGAACGTCAGTTTCATTAATAGTGTATTATTTTAACACTTACTTTATTACAAAATCCTAAACATTTTTCCTCAGGTTACCGTGGTTGGGCTTGTAGTGATGATTCTGAGGCCACTGCAGAGTATTTACTAATGACCACAACATTGTTGCTCACCCTGAGTAATTTATTTTTCATACCTGCAATCATTTTGGCAGTTCGACGAAGAATGTTCACACAAGTCTTAGTTTATTTGGCTACAATGATCTCGTCAACCCTTTATCATGCGTGTGATCAAGATATTTATGGATACTGTCTCACGCGGTATCAGGTTAGTTTTTTTTCTAAGGTTGATGGACTAATATCTGATCAACCTTGATTTTTTTCTTATGTATAGTTAGTTTTATTTTTCAGTACAATCATAGCCTTTGTGCTTTTCATTCTTGCATAATGTGGTACTACATCAATAATAATATATTTGTTTTTGTCTGTAGGTTCTGCAATTTTGTGACTTTTTCTGCTCGATTCTAGCTTTCTGGGTCACACTTATTGCTCTAGCAAAAAGTCCTCCGAAGTACGATTCGGTTTTATACATGCTAGGGGCTATGGTGATTGCCATAGGTGTGGAGTACAATAGAACTGGACTGATGGTTTTCATTGTTCCATTTTGTCTTGGAATCGGGATTCCCATTAGTGTATGGACTTATAGGAGTATACAGAGCAAGAGTTTATTAACGCCAACTTTGAATTCAGTTCTTTTGTTTCTACCTGGGGTTCTTCTCGGAGGTGCAGGATTGATCTTGTTTGCGTTCGTTGAAACAGAGGATAACTATAGGGTAATTGCGTAATCATTTAACTAACGGGGCAAAGGGTTCGTCCGAGCTTGCCAGAAAGTGACCCACGTATTGCTTTATTCACACAAAGCGTATCAAAAAATACAAAATGCTTTAAAAGCACGATTCATATACTCAGGTTTGTTCGAGCATTCCATATTTTGAAAGAATATTATCTTCGAAAATGTTTCTTTAGACTTTGTTTTTACGTAATATATTACACAGGATTTTTACAAAACACATTATGCATTTTTCACAATTTGTTACACTTTAATTAAGCTTTTAAATTGCTTCTGTAACAAATTATTCCAAGCAAAACAGCGGTCAGTTTTGTAACATCGAAACGTTAGATATGCTTTTCTGAAAAATAATTGGTTCATTTCTGAAGAAGTCGGATGAACCCTTTTCTCGTAAAGTGTTTATACTAATATACCTACTATGGTTGTAAGGGCAGCTTCTGCCGAAAATTAACTATAAGAATAAATTATAAATAGTAATATAGTATGATTATTAGAATTTGTCTTCATCGGTTAAATCTAATTGTAAGTATTTAATTTTTTCTTTATCCAGTACACACACAGCGCATGGCATGTTATCATTGCATTATCCCTGGTGTACTTACTACCGAAGCAGCAGAAAAAGAAAGAGATAATAACTACAACTGGAATAGAAAGAAATAATTCATCTGAGCTTGCAGCAGTCAATGATTATCAAACGACATCGTCCTCAAGCCCAGTGTTCTTTATCACGTCCGATTTGGATCACTTGGTTCAAGATCAAAGCCGATAAGATAAATAACAGGATTAAATAAGAAACTGCTGGAATTGAACTAAAAATCTAGAGAATTTGGAAGTTCCTTTAATATTCATTTGAAAGTCGGTAATCTTGGACGTGGATACATAATATTGTACTTTCTCTGTCGTACTTACGTCAGCATTCGTTTACTACTAGGTGTTAATTGTTATTTAACATTTCGGTGTTTTAATGTCATAAATCTCATCATTTTGCATTTATTCCCTTCGAACTTTTATTCGTTCCCATATATTTATGCCCATTAGAGTACGCTCTGAGGTTTCAGTGTCGTACTTTTTAATTATAAATTAATCAGCTTTTATTTCTTCGGTTTGATATGAATATTCGTATTATTATTTTTATTACTCTACAAGGTTTTTCGTTTCTTTTACGCATGTTACAGAGTAATGATTCTGATGAGTGGCTTGCACCCAGTTGTGTTTAAGTTTCTGTCGATAGCATTTGGAGAAAAGAAGTATTTTTCATTACCAGTACTCCTACATATAATGTACCTTGACCTACAGCTACAATCAAATTTCAAGTTCTAAATTTTAAAAAAATCAGTATTTTCAATATTTGATTACTTATTTTTTGTAAATAAGGAATTTCAGTATTTAGCCATCGGACTATGGATTGTGTACATAATTACAATATTAACTTACGTTTGAGTCTTCTCTGATTTAATTTAGAAATAATTGTCCCTTTTTGTCCACCTACCGGAGTGAAGTATTGGGTAATTATCACGTTTTGCATTGAAACTGAACTACGTATTTTTATTTTGCTTAAGCATGCATTCTTGTTTTTAAGCTTTTACTACATGCATTTAATAATTGCATTTATTTTTAGTATAACTATGTAAGTACACCTACTTACAAAATAACGAATTATATTATGAATACCGACTAATTATAATGTCTAATAATAGTTTCACTATACATGGTGTTGATGTATAATGTGATATCATGTGTAACCTTACCTTAACCTTAGTTTTAAAATAATCAAACCATTGCCGTTTGTTTTAAGCAATACTTCTAGTTCAGCTTAGAAAGAAGCACTGTGAATCTCGGTCATGTGTTTCTGATTTAAGCTTTTTGTTGTTGTTCTACTCGTTATTATTACTTAACAATTTATTTTGTTATTACGAATTATAAGTTACGAATTACCTCCGCTGTCAATCGCATCGCCCATAATTTAATTTTTTCTTCCTTCAAATCGAAATAAAATATAACACTTCTTTAAGTTATTACACGTAATTTTAAAAAATTTAGCAATACATTATTAAATTTTACAATAGAAGGCTGTGTTACTGTGTAATTCGTAGTACGAGCTAGTATTTTAATTCGAAAATTTTATTATTGTCAGTAGTACCTTTACTGTCAATTGTGTTGTATAGGCTTATGTAAGTAATAACATTTTGCATTCACTTACTGAATTGTAATTCTAATTCAGTAAATCTATGTGTGACGAAACGATAAGCGTTAGGTATGTAAGGTACAACGGTATTGGGCTTGACTGATTTATCCCAATGATTTTGGGTTTTTCATAATTGTAGGACTGATTCGAGTTTCGTGTTTTATGCATACTAGATCCCTATTTCGTACAACAACCGAAAAATCCTTTGAATATTTACACGCATGCCATAGCCGTTGTATCATTAATACTTACCATTATATTAAGTCAACAGGATTGTCGTTTGATATGAAGTGTATTGATTGATTGATTGATTAGAAGGCTAAGGAAATGAAGGAGTAAGTAATCATAATTTCGCGCAAATCAAAAAGGGAGAGACAGACAGTACTGTCCAGCTTTTATAGCATTTGTGCGTGATTTTGAAGCCAAGTAGCTAAATAAAAAAAATGATCATTCTATCCCGCTAAACATTTGGGCAGAACTGTGACGACGCACAGTCATTTAATTATAATGTGTGTAATTAATTATACTGTCTTACACGACTGTAGTATGTAGTAATATTGTTTGTTCCTTTCATATTTCCTGTTTATAATAAATGTTTCCTAAAGTTTTGCTATGTTGTAATCATTATTCTCACGAACTGTTTAAAGAATGCAAACAATGTTGTATTTTCAGTAAGTACTTATGCTAACTTACATTATGTAATGTAATACAACTGATCTAATGATCTGATAACTATGTAAATAGAAATATGAAATGATTGACGTAGAATTTAATTGATAACTGCAAGATTAGCATCGATGCAAGTGTAATAATAATTAATTATAATTACATGTATGGGCAACCGTATGTAAAATACAGACGTGACGGAAAGTGATGCAATACAGATTAGTACATATTATACTTAATTGTAACGTAGCCGTACAACTTACCAGAATATTAGTATTGTCATTAATAATTATATTCTGTATATTTACAATTACATCACAAAAAGCATTTAATTCTAGAATAGTGTAGTGCAAATCCAAACATTCCTTTGTGGTAATGTATCAAATAGTGACATTGCATTTATGATTCAGATTACGATTATAAATGGTATTAGAATAACGATTTTGACTCGGTTTCCGATAACAATGACGATGGTAACCTAATGTACTGGAAAGTAGTAATGCAGTATTCCAACATGTATTAGGAGAATCGAGAGAAAGAATTGTATAGACTAGATTTCTTCTGCAGTAATGTAATCCAGTAATTTATGAGTTAAATCATTTTTGGTGGATGATTATTACTGTATTGTTACTACCGATAATAATAAGGTTCAAAGTATGAAGTTTCGTGTGATTTAAATGTCTAAGGAAGATAAATTCATAAATTTGTTTGTACTAAAAGAGATGCCTGCAAATGTGCAGGGTGTGAAGTCGCATATAACATAAATACCTACTTTGAAGTATGATTAATAGTAATTACCTATACATATAGTGTATTGAAATTATCAGTATGTCTCACGTCCCTTGAAAATGTTTGTGACATTATATTTAAGCGATGAAAACATTTGTCTATTCAAAATCCACTGAAGTAAACCCATGTGGCTAATAAATGTCATACTGGAACAGATGTTGGTGTTACATTTACTTTGTTGACGTGGTAATTATAATCAGTGCATAATATCATAAATACCTACATAGTTGCACCTTGCACCATTGGAATTCCTTGACACTGCAAGTTACGACAGCTGCAGCATTTATTTGAAAGACTGAAACTACTTATGTTTATGTAATGCAAAATGCAGCAATAACAATAGACGAATATTTACTGCATGGGTTTTATCAACATCTTAAAATTGCAGTTTTGCGTTTTGCACTTTGTTCATAAATCAGTTGGCTAAATTAGCATCTCTGCTATTAAACTCCAAAACTTAAGCTCATACCATTGATGTCCGCCTTGATTTCTTGATAGAGAGTGGATGATATAATTATTATTATAACTAAACTACAGAACATACATTCCAAGGTACTTAGCGAGAATTTGAAAGTGATATTTTGTTCGAATTCAGCACGTAAAAAACTCAAAATTGCTTAACAGCATATTATTGCGCATGCTTATTTTGGTTCGTTAACATTAAATTGGGAAAAGTCAAAATTCAGCCTCAGAAACAAAAGGATTTTTTTTAATAGACATTTCCTATGATAATTTTAATCACTGACCCTTGAAAAATTTCAAAAATTGCTTTCCGATTTTCGATACCCAAACTCTGAAAAATGTTAGTGACACATTTTTCCGAATTTAATGTTCACGAACCCAAATGAGCATGCGCAATTTATTGTTAAGCAGTTTCGAGTTTTTTACAAGCTCAATACGAAAATAGATTTTACTTTTAAGTTCTCGCTGAGCACCTTGGAATGTAAGCCCGTAAGATTTAATATTGAATTCTGAACAAATGAAGGTGGAAAGTTCGATTGGAGATCTGCTCGGTTCAATTAGAAAAACCAAAGACGAGAATGAATATTTGGAAAAAACTATTCCTACTATTTGTGGTGAGACACTAAGCTTACGGAACGATTTTTATTCGTTTAATTTTGTAATTTTTTGTAGTGGTTGTTGCTGTTAAGGTTAGTTAGTTTAAAGTAATCAATTTAGGAACAAAATTAAAATCTTGGTTTAACATTCCGCAGGTGTACTTTTTGGTGCTTGGAAACAAAAATAATAACGTTATCTGCCGTGAAGAAAAGGGAAAGAAAGTGAGCCACAGTATGCATAAGGAAAAGGGAGAGCATCAGATAGGGTATTCTACACTGCCCGGATCCCATAGTAAATTAGTGTATCCATTTCTGTTCAGCATATAGCCACCAAACTAATTTTGAAAATGAATATTTACATATTTACCCAATATGTACCTAGAAGAGCATCAGCCATTTAGTGAAATCAAAAACGGAATTTTTCAAGTGATATATTCGTGAATACCAAACCGAACAAAAATCATTCAAGCGATGCTTTGCCATATTCATATTGTTAAACATTACTTTTTAGAATTTCATTTCTTTTAATTTTGAAAATTGACATCATGCTGAATATCATACTATAAATATGCGAGATAATAGTAATAGTCAATCTGGACGAACAAATAAATTATTTGCTAAATACAATGCTTACAATTCCAAAATAAATTACTACAAGTTGTACAATATTATTGATAGCACAAATTGTCCTGGATTTGTAGAAATAACATCAGATAACTGGATTCCTATCCCAAGCCTGAAATAATTACGGTTCTAAAAAAATATTTCATTGCACGTATTATTTCCCAAACATTATTGTTTTGTGATAAGAAATAGCCCGAATAACAGAGAAAGTAATACAGCGTATTATTAGGCGCACTGTGCTTCCATTTATTATACTTCAATACAACCCAAAATAAAAACTATACGCAAGTGATGACTTACTAAAAGAAAGTAAGGCTATTTATATAAGCTATTAGTAAGTTCGTTTTCCATCTTTTTATTTTGTGGTATTCTTGAAAATAAAAGTGTTTTAGTTTTAACTGAAGCTTTTTTTTAACTTTTGTAGCATTTTAGTAGAGATATGCACGATACAAAAAAGAAAATACTTTGATTTTGCTGCCAACTGATGAATTTCAAACTGGCCTTTGTCGAGTGTTGGATCTAGTCATGGATAAAATTAACATGCACTAGCTCCGCACCCAACGAATGCGCAGTCCGCCGTTGGTGTTTTGATATGTCCATCCAAGCGGTTTCATCAGTCTTCTGCAGGGGGCAGTACTGCTGTCGTTATTTGCATCAGTCAATACTTGGCCCACCAAAGCCTGCGAGATCCTATATAGGATAGCCACAGACCTTGTAGCACCAAAGAACCGTCCAATGCAATATAAAGCAGTAACCCCAGTCCCTCGATTCTTCGGAATTGTCGAAGTCGAAGTGTTCATCCGCACTTTTTCCTTCACCGTATTGTCCACTCCAGTAGTTCCGGATCAACATTGGAAATCATTCAGGAACTGATGGATGATTCTTATCGCCACCGCTTGATGAAATTGTTGCCCTCAGTTAAGGAATAAATGACCCGGTGAGGACGGTACGAAGACCTTTGTTTTCCAAACCGATGAGATTTATCCCTGACTGAAGGGTTCAATGAAATTAACTGCTTGGAATTTTTGTAGTTTTTTGGATGATTGTCAGGCGGAGTAAAAGTCGAGTGGTGAATCTAGTCATGAAGACAGCGAACATGCACTAGAAAGACACTGGACGAGTTCTCAGCCTTTGTTAGGTGCCTTAGTAGTTCTTTACGTGTGATTTGAAATCTTTGTGGCACTTCTTTAAGACTCTAAAAGTGGTCACCAGAAGTTGGCCTTCGATATCCAGTCTCCTCTGCATTACATTGAGATCAACAAAGTGAATCAAAGAGAAATTCAGATGCTTCCCTCCACCGCCACTTTTCTAAAGTTGAGTTTGTGGCCCTCAGACTGGACGGCGGGGCCCGGTGATGTTAGTACTAGAACAACAATTGACAACACCAGAGCAACTCCGTCCAGACTGGGGGATCATTTTTAGTGGTTATGTAAATCGAATATTTTCGACTGGATTATTACTTCTTTGTGACTCCAAGGAAAAATCAGCCCAAGAAAATTCGAGGTGGCTCGTCAATCGATGACCATCAAACCAAGCGCAAGCCGAGTGTTCGATCTAGTCATGTATTAAAATACCCAAGCACTAGGTCGGCACCCGACGAGCGCGTAGCCTGTTTTTGTTGTCTTCATTCCACTTGGATTGAATTCTCTTCACCAAATGCAAACCAAATTGTGAAGATACCTGGTTTCAACAGTTTTGGATAAGTTACTGTAATTTTTAAAAAGTATAGATGGTTAAATTGGTGAAGAATGGAAGCCTCCATGTGATGGTCGAAGACTTCCTTGTAGAGGATCTATTGGCTGTGATAACCAATTTTAACCCGTTACGCACAGCAAATAGTGCCTAAACAAAGAGTTGAAAATGTTGGACTTAACATAGAAGGAGCTTCAACGGCCTTCAACGGCAATGCTTCGGTTTCAACTTTCAACGATCTTCAACTTGGCCCCGTACTGTTGTTGATTCTTGCATTAGTCAGTACTTGGTGCAAAAAATCCTTTGAGATCGTACTTAGCGACAAAGTCTTTAGAGCACCAAAGAAACGTTCAATGCAATATGAAAGCAGTACTCAAGTGCCAACTACTTCATGACGATCGATCGAAGTGGTCACTGTTGGTACATTTTCAGCGCTTAACCAATGTATGCGTCTAACTGTGCGTTTTCAAATAGAGGCTTACTTTTCAAAATTGAACCAGTTCAAAATAAAATCTGGCAACGGAACTAAGATGAATTCGACAGTCAACAAATAGACAGCGAGTAGACTTCATAGATGTTCTCAGGAAGACCGGACAGGGTTTTCTGGTGTTTGTGTCGTTTGGCTGTGCAGTATTTATATGCTCCAAAAAACGGTCAAATGGATCGACTTTCATTATTATAGTATGCTGACTTAAAATGTCAGGAAGGGAAAATAGGCACGCAAGTGTATATTCCAAGCTTCGATCTTGCAGTGAGTACCTAACCGAAATAACCATCAATAGACCCCGACGCTTAAATACGTAGGACTGGTGTTTGGAGGTTAATATAGGCCGTTGCTGATATAAGAATTGTAGTAATTATCTGTGTTGGGATATGCATGTTGTTACATGTTACTTCGACCGTGGAGTGGACAAAGGCCATCATTTGAAACGTGGCTGTTGAAAGTAGCCAGGTTCGTTGACATTTTAGAACTTTTCCAAAAATAATCCTTAAGGTACCTCTTACTCTTACGTCCTTTATCCTTTCTTATTGTGTCATATACGAAATGGCGCCTTAGAAACACTTCTCTACTCTTTCCCAGTCTTGTCCTTGCTTTTATTATAGCTCGCTATTCTAATATTGTGACCTTCGGCTTTCATGCTTCACTTTCGTAATTAGCCCTGGAAAGCCATACAGAGTAACCAATATTCTTTAGGATATCCAATTGCTATGCTTTAAACCTTGAATACATTACTAGTGCATTAGTTCTAAAGGGAACCTTCTACAAAGCCTTTACATTCCAACCCATCAAGCTAACAAAATACTTGCAAGTTTTTCATTGAAATTACGGTGGAATCTCGTTATACATAGTGACATCCCAAGGGACCGAGCATTTTATGTCACTATAATAATATAATGACATAAGGTCATTATAAAAAGTAAAAAGTTTATAGTATATAACCACAAAAATTTTCGAGCACCGCCTTAATTTTACTAGCGCCAAAACGTTCGATGTTAAAAATAATACTCAATTACAGTCATAAATCAAGATATTTGGATTATTATGCTTCATTTAGAGTAGAAGGAATTGGAATTGGATTTGGAGTTCATTTGGATTTCGCGTGGGATTTCATGTTTATACTT
>JAAXYX010001488.1:0-22758 GCA_036851915.1 Ptenothrix huangshanensis | reverse complement strand
AATGTCTTCCCCCAAAGTAAGTCCCAAATTAAGTGTGTACACTGTCAAAACTCAAACTCTCAAAGCAGATAAAATGAGTCTAAAACTGGGTATGCTATGTACTGTTAAAACGATATTTTTTTTTACAAATTAAAACTTTTTCAAGTCTTGGTTTTCAAGTAAGGATTTTTTGAAAAAGTATCATTTTCTGAATTAACGCTTTTTTAAAAGGTCTAATTTTTTCGAATTACGTTTTTTTAAAAGGTCTAATTTTTCGAATTACGTTTTTATATAATGTCTAATTTTTCCAAATTACGTTTTTTAAAATGGTCTGATGTTTTCGAATTACGATTTTTTAAAGGTCTAATTTTTTCGAATTAAATTTATTTTCAAGGTCTAATTTTTTTGAATTACGTTTTTTTAAACGGTCTAATTTTTTTCGAATTACGTTTTTTAAACGGTCTAATTTTTTCGCATTGCATTTTTATAAAGGTCTCATTTTTTCGAATTACGTTTTTTGAACGTGTGTAATTTTTTTGATTAACAGTTGATGAAAAGGTCTAATTTTTTCCAAGTAACACTTTTTGAAACTGTCTAATTTTTTCAAAATTTCTTTGATATTGAGGTTTATTTTTTCAATTAACGCTTTTCGGAAGAGCGTAATCTTTCCTTTTAACGTTTTTTGAAAAGGTTTCAGCTTTTCAAATTAATACTTTTTGAAAAGCTCAAATTTTTACAATTACCACTTTTTAGAAAGGTTTACTTTTTTGGAATTATTAGTTTTTGGAAAACTCACATTTTTGCAACTAACACTTTCTGAAAATGTCCAGTTTTTTCATAGCGAAGCTTTTCGAAAACGACTAAAAATTTTACAAAATCTAAAAAACACAGAAAGTGGTTCAAATATTAGTAATTACTGGTAAAAACCCTACAGATTTTTCCTCTAGAAACATTTTCACAACGGGTAAATCTGTAAAACTTTTCTCATATAGAACAAAAAAATAGTTGAAAGTATCGTTGTAAAAGCCAAGCTAATTTTGTGAGCGTGTTGCGTGTGAGAAATAGCGTGGTTGGGCGATGAGGTTGCTGAAGTGGAGGAAGGAGAAGAAGGATTGTAATTGATAATTTACGAGTGTCTCTTATGTTCATCTCTGCTCACAAGAGCTTCGCTTTCCCCACCGCAGGCACACTTTCACTGCATATCCACTAAATTATGCACAATATGTCCAAAGCAGAGCAGAGCCACGGCCACAATCCATGCGAGCACACGGAGACAAGCGAGGAATTTATTCCTTCTGCATTTCCTCCTCGAACCGCATGCAATATGCAACGTGCACTCCAGGCTATCTGAATATACAATTGAGCCAATAACTGGGTTATGTTATTCCACACACATTTATTCTCCGAAACACGCATCAGGGTCAAAAGGGACGGGAAAGTGAGGCTGAAGGTGATTCAGTTCTTCAATATGCAAAAATACTAGGAATGTATATTTATATCTGAGTCTATAGATGAGATTTTTTGATAAAATGAATTCGTTTTGCACGTTTTCAAAGCAGGTTTCTTTCTTTGCACTTGCAGTTAATTGCCAAGATGAGGTTTTTTCGAAATTTATTCTAAATACCTTTTAGTTTACACTTTTTGAAAAGATTGTTTTGAAAATAACTGATGATTCTTTTTCTATAAGTTACACTTTTTTTGTAAAATCCGACATTTGAGAATGTTCTAAATACATATGCTGTTTTGCACTTTTTAAAACCTGGTCTTTAAAAAAATTGGCTATTTTAATAACAAAAACATTTTTCGGGATTTTTTAAAATGCGTTTTATATGCCGCTGCGTACATTTTGAAAAGAGTATTTTGAAACTAATGGATAAATCTTATGTCATTTTTTTTAAATTCGGGTATTTTAAAGATGCTTTGAATATTTCGTTTTGCACTTTTTGAAATGTATTCATTCAAAAAAGTTGGATAATTTAATGTGTTAAAAATATGTTGGGTTATTTTAAAAATTATGCATTATACGTATATGCCGTTTTGTACAATTTCAAAAGGCATGTTAAAAAACTGCTCCTTTCAATAAAACACGCTTTTCTGCGAATCCATGCAATTTAAAACAATTATTCAAAATAGGCCGTTTTGCACATTTTTCAAAGAGCAAATGAAGCATTAATCCTTTTAAGCAGTTTAAGGGTTTTAGAATGCTAGAAAGCACTTTGTGAAAATGTGCAAAACGAACTACTCGTGCCTTTCTAACCCTCTTAAAGCCTCTACAAGTTCCCACCCCATCAAATTCCTAGTTTATGACTTGGCGGAGATAAAGGAATTTGCAAGATTGGAATGCACTGATCGTGAGTGGTCGACTTTTAGTATTGTTTGCCAAACTCGTTGAGATGAGTGTACATTGGAGGAGGAGGAGGTGGAGAGGGCGGGGAACGTGAAAGGAGAGAGAGGAAAAAGCATGTTGAAGATGGAGAATGTGACGGAGAAAGCCAGGAGCGGATCCAGAGAGGGGCTAAGGGGCTGTTGCCCCTCCATGAAGATAAATTCGTGTGTAGATAGAATAAGTTTTTTCAAAATTTAAACTCCGTACAAAACAGTTACTAGTTTTTTGAAATTAACATACGAACAAATGCAGTTTTTTAAAATTTAAACAAAAAAGGGTGCAGTTTTTTTAAAAATTAAACAAAAAAGGGCGCAGTTTTTTAAAATTAAAACAAAAAAAGGTAGAGTTTTTTAAAATTTAAACAACAACGAGTGCAGTTTTTTAAAATTTATACAAAAACGGGTGCAGTTTTTTAAATTTAAACAAAAACGAGTGCAGCTTTTTAAAATAAAAAAAAAGATGCAGGTTTTCTAAATTTAAGCAAAACCAGATGCAGTTTTTTAAAATTTATACAAAAACGGGTGCAGTTTTTTTAAATTTTAAGAAAAACGGGTGCAGTTTTTTAAAATTTGAACAAAAACTGTGCAGTATTTTAAAATTTAAACAAAAACTGATGCAGTTTTTTAAACTTTAAACGATAAAGGGTGCAGTTTTTTCAAAATTTATACAAACACGGGTGCAGTTTTTTAAAATTTCAACAAAAAAACGGGTGCAGTTTTTTAAAATTTAAACAAAAACGAGTGCAGCTTTTTAAAATAAAAAACCAGATGCAGTTTTTCTAAATTTAAGCAAAACCAGATGCAGTTTTTTTTAATTTACACAAAACGGAAATCATCGGCGGACACAATAACTTTTTTTGAAAATGTAAACTGGGTATAATGCGTTCTTTGAATCTAATACAAAAACGGATGCAGTTTTTTTCAATTTTTACTAGAAATAATAAGGTTTTTTCTATAGCCCCTTTCATGATTTTTTTCTGGACCCGCCTCTGGAGAAAGCAAAGGAAAAGAGAAAGAAAACATGTAATAAAGTGAAGGGAGACGAGATTTGATGGATGTGGATAATTGTTGCTGACTCGGATGACTCTTTACACTTGACAGTTGCTTTCACTTGAGTTGAGTTGAGTTCACTTTCCGAGGAATAGCAATAAGGCGCGGAGTTGGCAAGGGCTTTGGATTTGGCTTTGACTTTGGCGTTGACTTTGGCAATAAGGCTGCCATGGATGTAGCTAATAGCCCAGTTTACTTGCCATTGTTCTCGTCTGTTTGTAATGTTTGTCATGTGGCCTAGATTCCCTTGCTGAAGGAAGTGAAAGCAGGACGAGGGCGGGAGGAGCAGCAGCAGCAGCCCCAGCTCCGGCTTCAGAAGCAGCACAACCCGACAAGTCACGGCTGAACGTGAATGATCCACGACCGATGCTATCGATTGCCAGCTCACTTCACTTTCACTTCCACTTTCTCCTCAGTCATCACCAACAGCACGACTCCACCAACGGCAACAAAGACCAAGAGAAACCAAGAATCCATCCACTCATCATTTTCCTCTCGTCACCCTTCCCACTTTCACTCCTACTTTCTCCTCTCCTCATCTCCACCAACCTTTTTTAAATCACCAAAGACAAATTTCATTTTTCTATGCATTCAAACATTTCACCTTGAAGTGAGTAATCGGTGAACAATTTTAAAAACAATTCTACAAATTTTACACGCTTAGAAATATCACTAAAAATAATCTCAGTCAATTCAAATCCAATGTCAGTACCGTCGGCAGGAGTAGGCCTGGTTGGCCTAAGGGTACAAAGGAATTTTAAAATTTACTGTAAAACAGATGCAGTTTTTTGAAATTTATACAAAACAGACGCAATTTTTTAAAATTTACACAAAAACCGAAGCAATTTTTTAAAATTTACACACAATTGGGCGCAGTTTTTTGAAATTTATACAAAACAGACGCAATTTTTTAAAATTTACACACAATTGGGCGGAGTTTTTTAAAATTTACACAACAACTGATGCAATTTTTTAAAATGTACACCAAAGTGGGTTTAGTTTTTTGAAATTTTCACAAAAACCGATCCTATTTTTTGAAATTTACACAAAAGTGTGCGCAGTTTTTTGAAATATGCACAAAAACCGATGCAATTGTTTAAAATGTACACAAAATTGGGTGCAGTTTTTTGAAGTTTATACAAAAACCGATGCAATGTTTTAAAATTTACACAAAAGTGGGCGCAGTTTTTTAAAAATTACACACAAACATAGATTTGTTTTGCAGATATTCACGAAAAAAATTCCTGCCGACGCTACTGCGCAATGTACTGATTAAATCTTGGATTTATAATATAAAATATCGAGGTAATACAATTCACAATTCACCGATTTAACTCCATCACTCCAAATAAATTTCTAAGCGTGTAGAATTCTAGATTTGTAGAAACAGTTTCAAGGTGAAATTATAATTTGCTTTGTTTTTTTATATGGAAACGGTTTTCAAAGAATTTCAAGTTGTTCAATACACTAGAAAGTTTCTTTCCTAGAGAAACATAAGCCTTGGGGTAAAATTCGTGTTTGAAAATCTTCAAGCTTGAAGCATTCCATTCTTTTTTATTTACTAGGAATATTCTATTGCAAGTGTTAGTTGTCAAGAGTTTTTTCATAGGATTAAATTGTCACGATGAAGGAGGCAGTAGAGTGCAAAGTGTAACTCTTTTTGGTTGGAAGGTAAAGATCAAAGTGCAAAAAGAGCTATCTGTCTATCAAATGGGAAAATCGTGCTTATGTATGCTGTGTCATAATAGAGCTCTTACTTATGAGTAGCATTGCTAAGAAAGTAGATTCTACAACTTTTTGCATTTTTGTAGATTAGATAAATATCGTTTGTAGATTTTTAGAACGATTTTTTATGTATTTTGTAAATGTAGATGATTTTTTAAAATAGGTAGTTTCAATTGCATAGAAAAACAAATTTTTCAAAATTTAAACAAACACTGGTGCAGATTTTTAAATTTGAACAAAAACTGTGCAGTTTTTTAAAATTTAAACAATAACTGATGCAGTTTTTTAAAATTTAAACAAAAATTGTGCAGTTTTTAAAATTTAAACAAAAAAGTGTGCAGTTTTTTAAAATTTGAACAAAAATTGTGCAGTTTTTAAAATTTAAACAAAAAAGTGTGCAGTTTTTTAAAATTTAAACAAAAACAGTGCAGTTTTTTTAAAATTTTACCTATTTGGTCTAGCAGAACTTTCGAAGCTTTTTAATGTGAATATGATCACTTATCATACAGTTTTGCTGTATTATTATTTTTTTAGCCACAAATAAAAGATTTTTTATTCATTCAAATTTTTTGAAGCTTTCAATGATAATAAAAATGTTGCATTTTTCAAAATTCGTTAACACAATGAAGATTCCATAATAAAAAAACAAGTTAGTTTAGACGACTTTGGTTTTCAAAAAATAGCCCTCAAAATTTCAAACTCAAAATATGACGGTTACATATTTTCAAAAAAGCGTTACCAAAATAATTCAATTTTAACACATTTTTTAAAAAACGCTAAAAGGACATTTTCAAGAAGTGTAAAATATAATTTTTGTGTGTATTTCCAAAAAGATTGCTGTTCGAACATTTGCAATTAAACAGTAAATAAAAAATCAAAAAGACATGCAAAAGCTTTCATATTCCAATAGTTTAAAGCTAATGAAAAATAAAGTAGATGTTTGAATTTGAATTCAAAGCAGCCGAATTATTTGTACCAATTATAACAAGTAGCTTTTAAAACATAAGCACCTGAGACCTTTTTTAAACTCCCCCCATGCTTCCAGACTTATCTCCAAATAGCACTTTTTGCACTTTTCCCATCCACCAAAAAAAATGCCTCGTTTTGTACAAACTAATTTTGTTCCTTATTTTAAACTTATAAAAATAAATATCACCCATCATCCCCAAAGCATCTCCAATATCCATAGTTTAAGAAAAAAGAAAAAATAAAGAAGAAGACAAGTGAGCCCAGCAGGTGAAATGGTGCACCACTGCACTGCAAGGAAGAAGAGAAAGTTATTTCAAAGTATTTTTTGGATCCTTCATCTTTCCTTCGTAACATCCCATCCCTCTTCCCATTTGTCCTGCTTCAAATCGAATTTATGTATACAATTTATGTATAAAATATCCTGCAGGCATTGTCACAACTTAATAAGCGGACCTAACCCATGCAGTTCTATGTATGTATTAGTTTCTACGTCTACAACTTGAACATTATCAAAAACATTATCAATATATGAATAAATAATCAAAGAATTCTTTTCTACAAAACTGTGCTTTTGAAAAACTTATTCTCCTTCTTCTTCTCTTATTCATCAATACAGATACAAAATCAAACGATTTATTTCCAGGAAAAAATTCTTCTTTGAATTTTCTCGTCATGCTTTGTAAAATTCCATCTCATTTTTAAGGAGAACTACATACCTGGGTACACTATTAAAACGAAGCCATCTTATAATAGAAAACAATCATCTAAAAATCCACCCCATTAACAAACTTGTATGTAGTATATATATGAACGCTGCTCAGATGGTAGTCCGAATCGACTTTTTTTATTAATGCTGTATTACAAAAATCGTATATTTTGAAAATGCTATTTTTCAAAAATCTATTTTAAAAATCATACTTTTTTTTAAAAAAATCGACTATTTTAAAATGGCTACCTTATTTTAAAAATCGACTATTTTGTTAAGGCAACTTTTTTTAAAAAAATCGACTATTTTAAAAAGGCTATTTTAACCAAAATGAACTTTTTTGAAACTGGTGTTTTAACAGAAATCGCATTTTTTAGACAAATGTCCTTTTAACCAAAATAGGCATTTTTGAAAATAGTGTTTCATCAGAAATCGATTTTTTTATAAATGCAATTTTTTAAAAAAACCGTATTTTTCAAAATGCTGTTTTAACTAGATTTGAATTTTTTGAAAATAACAAATTAAAAAAAAATAAGTATTTTTAAAGATGCAAATTTGACAAAAATCAACCTTTAAAAAATGCAGTTTTAACGAAAATTGATTTTTTTTAAAAAATAGTATTTCATTGAAAATCAGCTCTTAAAAATGTTAAATCAATATTATCATTTCAAGAAAAATTAAAGTTCTAAAAAATGCTATTTTAACAAAAACCAATTTTTTAAAATGAGTTTATATAACCTAAGGAGCTCCTGCCGCCGCAAGCAACATTGAATTTTGTCTAGAACTTAAGGTTTAGTTCCGTCAAGCTTTTTTTCCCTTTATTTCAAGCAAAAATCATTCATTGGATTTGGCATACAATTTGAGTGTTAAGAGAGCGAGAGGAGAAAGCAGTGAAAGCAGAAAATTGGAAAATTCTGGGAAAAGGAGAAAGTAGGGAAGGTTGGGAGTCAGAATTATTGAAATGCTCCTGTAGGAAATGCTAATCCCCGGGACAGGATACAGATAGCCACAGCCGCAATTGATCCTCTTTGGATAAATACCCACTCTCTCTTGTTCCCTTGACTTGTGCTCTCTTCATCTTCCCATTGTTCGAAGCCTTGTAAATGTCTATGATCCATGTCTATGAGGATGAGGGTATGAAAGCAATAACATTGTCTAACTGCGTGATCGACGATCGACTGCGTGAGTAGATTGTCTTTCCCTCTCCCACTCTTTGTATTCTATTTCACCTCGGAGCTCTTACTCTTGCGTCACATCACAAAAGAACTTTCTCTTAATCATAATTCACCTACCTATTCAGTCACAAGATTATTCCCAAATAAATCCTCAAAGACAAAGACAATGACAATGACAATGACAATGACAATGACAATGACAGCGAAACTCGCAAAAGCATGCTTTGATCAAGAGTTAAAAATGTGACCGAGAGGCAGAGAGAGGATTAGGTAAGTCTATATATTATACATATGTACGCAACAGTACAAATTGACTTGGGATCGGTACACTCTAAAAATAAAAATATTAAAATATTACTTCATGCATATCTAGTTTTACTTGAATTCAAAATGTTTTCACATCCAGGATCGTATATACGTGGGACTGAATTTAAGGAGTTGCTTATAAGGGTTAAAAAATTATTCACATTATTAACCTTTAAGGAAGTCAGGGACAAATTTGTCCCCATGTTATATCCATAAGGCATCATGTAATGTTTTCTTATATAAGCCGTCCTTATAAGGTTAATTTTTAAAGTCTAATTTTTGAAGGAAATATTTTTTGAAAAAGTGTGATTTTTACAAAAGGTAACATTTTTTAAATGAATGTCCAATATTCTAAATTAAAGCGTTTTGAAAGAGCGTAAGATTTGAAATTAGCACTTTTTGAAAATGCCCATATTGTCCAATTAACACTGCAAAAAAATCGAAATTTAATTTTTTACTTTAATATTTGAAAAAATACCAAATGTGTTCAAATAGCACTTAAAAAGCAATTTTTTCAATAAACACTTTTAAAAAAGTCTTATTTTTCCAGTAAGCAATTTTTAAAAGGTCTAATTTTTCCAGTTAGCACTTTCATAAAAGGCCTAATTTTTCCAGTTAGCACTTTTTTAAAAGGCCTAATTTTTCCAGTTAGCACTTTCATAAAAGGCCTAATTTCTATTGTTAGCACTTTTTTAAAAGGCCTAATTTTTCCAATTAGCACTTTTTATAAGGTCGTAATTTGTCCAATTTACGCGTTTTAAAAGGTCACATTTTTCCAAATTAACATTTTTTACAATGAACATTTTTTGAAAATAAACACTCTTTGAAAAGATTCATTTTTTTTATTTACAAATTTTTGAACTGGTCTAATTTCTTCAATTAACACTTTTTGAAAGGGCGTAGTTTTTCCAATTTAAGTATGCTTTTGAAAAGGACACGTTTTTAAAAAAATAAAAATTATTAAATGATTTTTATTTAGTAATTGGTAAAGAAGGATTAATTTTTATAATTTACACTTTTTGAGTCGTAGCTTTACCAATTACATAGAACTTTTTAAGAATGTCTTATTACCTGTGTTTACAAGTAACGCATTTTTAGTACGTCTAATTGTTCTAGCATTTTGGAGGGTGCCTCAGCACCCAAGAATCCACTTAAGGTACGCTCCTGACATACGATTTTCTTTGTTCGGATGTACTCAAGATGACTCAGGGATTAAATTAAGATTTTTTGCAGTATGTAAGTTCCGGGATAATGGAAACTGGAGTCAAATATTCCTTGCAAAGAATTGGGCCAGCAAAAATACTCTAGTGCAGCTAAACAAAAAATGGAACAACATTTTTAAAAAATCATGCATTTGATTTCACTTTGCCGAAAAACCCTTTTTTACCAAGAAATTCGCAAATTTTGAAAACTCTTCCATACAAAATTTTGCATCTATTATTTAAAAAGTTTAGTAATACCCACCCTGCAGAAAAAAGTGCACTTTGAAAAAATTCACCGTTTTATTTACACTCGTGCCGTTTCATTTTTCAAACCTAAAAAATCAAAATGCCATCAGTGCTATTTTGTATACAATATAATACTTTGGGGTAAAAAGGCTAGCAAATTTAGCACGGCCTGGAAATAGATTTTTTGAATACTATTTGTTGAAAGAACTTCAAATCAAAGTAAAGTAAGCTGTGAGAGGTTTTGACTCGGAGAAATGACTCACTCAGTAGCAACTAGCAACTACAGGATTTTGTTTCATGCAGGCCTGGAAAAGACTTCACATCATATCCTGGAAAATTATAAAAAACAGCACCTTACATAGTGCCAATGTTTAAAAAAATCGCACCCTTTCTGTATGAATTAAAAAACCTGTTCGTTATCGTGTATATTTAAAAAAAACTGCGTCCTTTTTGTGTGTTTTAAAAAACGGCTTCTATTTTGTGTGCTTTAAAAAACGGCTTCTTTTTTGTGTGTTTTAAAAATGGCTTCTATTTTGTGCTTATATCTATATACATAGCTTATATATTTTGTGTAATTTTTGTATAAATTTCAAAAAAGCTGTTTAAATTTCATGTACCTTAAAAAACACTGCATCATTTTTATGTAAATTTCAAAATAGCTGCGTAAATTTTATGTAAATTAAAAAACTGCGTCATTTTTACGTAAATTTTAAAATAGCTGCGTAAATTTCATGTTAATTGAAAAACTGCGTCATTTTTACATAAACTTCACGCAAGCTGCATAATTTTATATTTTCAAAATAGCTGCGTAAATTTCATGTAATTTATAAAAACGGCGTAAATTTTATGTAAATTAAAAAAACTGCGTCATTTTTTCGTAAATTTAAAAAATCCGCGTCTTTGTGCTGCCTATCTTTAAGCATGTTTTGCAAGTCCCAAAATCCTTTACAGACCTAGGCCTACTTACGCGCCTAGTTACGCCACTAAAATAACTACTTGAAGACTCTCAAGGAATTTAGGGAAATTTTGGTGTTGGTGTTGGTGTGTGAATTGGCAATTGATGTAAGTGTAATGTGCTCAAGTGCACTAATTAGGAGCACGTTGCCTGGGAAACTTGGGAGGGAATTTATGCAGCAGATTTTTGTTTTGGGAACCTCCACCGTTGGAATAAAGGAGCTTAAATTCCTTGGCAACTTTGCATAAGAAGCCAAGCCGCTGTGTGAGTCAAGTCTTGCTGTGGATCCTGCTGCGGCCTCACGTTCTTCCCATCGTGGCTTTCCAATGCGTGTCACTCGCTCACTCGCTCGTTCGTTCGTTCCCTCCACCGCCATCAAATATTAAAATATTGACTGAAACGAAATACCTGCACACCAGCACTTGACGAGCAATCCCAAAGCAATCAAGCAACTCGAAACGAGTCCATAAGACGATTAGTCGGCCAACTGCAGTCACAACGCCAGTCAGCCATGCATTCCTCTCCACTTTCTCCACTTTCTCCACTTTCACTTCACTTTCTTTTTCTCACGGGCAAACACTCCATCCCACTGCATATTATGTTTTTGAATCTGAATTAATTCGAGTTGTTTGAAAATCTGGAAATATTCTAGCCATAGTATGTTGGATTGTTGCACCTTAATTCTTGTCTTTCGAAGACAAAAATTTTAGGAGTTGAGAAACAAATTTATTTGAAAACATGAACCGATTTCAATTATTTTCATTTTGGAAAGTGCTGGTTTCACGGACAACCAAGTTTTTGAAAGGGCTATTTTTTTTTTTACAAACGAACGGTTTGGAAAATGCTATCTTTAGAAATCCGACTTTTTTTAAAATTTCAATTTTTTATTTACCAAATTTTTAAAATTTTCACTATACCACAAAAATGGACAGTTTTTAAAATACTATTTTAGGTTTTTGAAAATGGTGTTTTGAAATATTGAAATGTTATTTCAGTAAAAATCGTGATCTTTGAAAATTTTATAATGATATGAAATCCTTCTTTAAAAAAAATTACGCCTTGAAAATTTTATCTTAACTTGTTTGAAAACGATTTTTTAACTACAATCGACTTTTTTGAAAACAATTTTTTAGCTAAAATCGAATCTTTTGAAAATATTATTTTTATTAAAAATCGACTTTTTTAAAAATGTTATTTCTATTAAAATTCAAATTTTTTAAAAACGTAAAAAAATTTTTAAACTCGGTTTTTAATAAAATTTGACATTTTGGAAATAGCAGCCTAAAAGTCGACTTTTTGAAAATGTGATTTTATCAAAAATCGACTTTTGCTTTGAAACAATGTCCTGTTAAATTCTACCAATGATGGTATTCATTTTGTGGTGTTTGTCCGTGACAAAATAGGAGAAAGTAAAAGTCGGAAAGAAATAGGAGAAAGCAAAGTTAAAGTGCGCTTGTAAAGATATAAAGTGAAAGTCTATAGGAAAGGAAAATTCAAAGCCCAGGTAAAGTGAAAGTGATGCAAAGAGGGGAGAAAGGAAAGCGAGCGTAAAGGTAAGACTTTCTCTTTCTCTGTGTGATGATGAGGAAGGAAGCAGGTAGAAGACACACACACAATTAGCTCATTGAGTTGAAAATAATGTTGGGACTTGACGTAAAGGTGAAACATAATTCCCTATTATTCCATTGCTCCCTAATTCCACTTCCACTTTCACTTTGCTTTCACAATCTTCTCCACCTGCACCAAGCCAATACCACGAGCCATCAGCTATCAACAATCGGGCTGAGCAAAGCCCCACAATCCTATCGCAGTTCTTTCAAAAGCCTCCTCTTCCGAGCTATAATCATCAGCACTATACCTGCAAAGTCCCTCTCGCAATACACAGCAGCAAGACAAGAACAGAGCAAGAATTGCAAGTAAAAGTTGAATTGCCAGTGGAATCGGAGAATTGGAATTCGCATTCGGCTTCCACTCCTGGGGAAAAAACCAGGGGCGTATCTAAAGCAGGAGTGTTAGTGCTGAAGTACCTAACTAAATATTGAAAAAAATGGGCTTTCAAAAAGTGATAATGGAAAATTTGATTTATTTTTAAAAAGCTTCACTTTAAAAAATATAAGTTTCAAAAGGTAAATACTTTCAAAAAAGTGTTAATTTGAAAAATTGAACATTTTGGAAAACTTACGTCCTTCGAAAAGGCGTAAATTTAAAAATTTAGAAATTCTCAAAAATTGTCAGCTAAAAAAATTAGTTCAAAAAGTGCTGATTGCGAAACACACGCTATTTCAAAAATCGTTAATTTCCAAAAAATATTAAATAAAAACATTCGGCAATTTTGAAAATTAGTTTGAAAACTTGGATATTTTCAAAATATGGCAATTGGAAAAAAATGAAATTTTCAATAAGTGGCAATTGGAAAAATTGAAATTTTCAAAAAGTATCAATCAGAAAAATTTAACATTTTTAAAAGATTTCAATTGGAAAATGTGGACAATAATAAAATTTAATAATGAATCTAATAATAAAATTATTTTTACTTAGAAAAATTCGAAATTTTCAAAAATTGTTAATTTTAGAAGTAAATATTTTCAGGAATTGTAAGTTTGAAAAATTGAACTATTTCAAAAAGTGGTAACTGGAAATGGTGTAAATTGAAAAAAATCGACAATTTACAACAATGTCAGGTGGAAAAAAATTTTTTTTCAAAAAATGGTAATTGAAATAAATTATTTCGTATTCTGTTTGTTAAAATTAGACTTAAAAGTGAAAATTTGAAAAAAAAAAATTTTTACATTACACAGCATCCACCGAAATTCAGTCCCATTTCCGCCCCTGGTAAAAAGCCGGGTGAATTATGTACTAAAATTTACTCACTCGGCTACTAAATACATTTAAGCCTCTCTCTCACGTATTCATCCAACCAAAGGCCAATTTTGCCTTTGCCTCCATTGCGAAGTGAAAGCGCAGATCAAAAGTCACTATTTTATTTGACAATTCCGCCAACAAACTTTTAATCATTTATAATCATCTGATACTTTCTCTTTCTCTCCGCACTCTTTAAACTATTGACAGAAACGGGGCTCGGAACAAAGCTACTTTGCAGTCAACACGAGGAACCGAGAGCACATAAGAGCCCATCCCTCCTTTCTCTTTCTCTTTCTCTCTTGATCTCCTTTCTCTTTCCTCGCTCTCCTTTCTCCCTCTTATAATTAATTATTAAACCACAATGCAAATTCCTCCACCTGGTCTCAATTATTCTCATGCCATTCGCATTTGCATTCCTCCTCATCGTCGTTTACATGTGAAAGCACAAATTATCACATTTTATCTCCTTTCACCACACTTTCCCTCACTCAACTATTCAAACCATTCGCCCATGTATGTATTTCAATTTCTTCCTGCTCTCTATTATCTTACCACTGCTCCGTCCTTATCGCCTTGTCCTTTCACAATCAAGTTCCCCATTCTTCCACAATCAAAAAGTTCTCCTTCCTCCATTCCAATTCAATTGTCATCAAAGTATAAATGAAAGTTTAAAAAGAGTTTAGATGGCAGGTTAATTTTATTTGCGAAAAGTAGCAGGGGCATATCTGGGGTGGGTGCTGAAGCACCCTCAAAAATTTAGGAAAAAAAGAGTTTTTTAAAAAGTATATTCGAAAAATTGGATCTTTTTAAAAATGTGTACATTAAAATATTAAGCCTTTCAAAAAAGTTTTAATTCAGAAAATTAATATTTTCGTAAAATGATTTTATAGGAAAAAAACAAACCTTTAAAAGATGTTAATCCCAAAAACCTGACCCTTTTAAAAGTGTCGTCATTGAAAAAACTGTTTTTTTTGAAAAATTGTCGATTTAAAAAATTATACCTTTTCAAGAAACGCGTTTATTAAAAAATTGACCTTTTCAAAAGTGAAAATCGACAAAATTGGACCATTTAAAAAAGTGTAATTTCAGAAAATTAGACCATTTCAAAAAATGTAAATTTAAAAATTTAGACCATTTAAAAAAGTGTAATTTCAGGGAATTAGACCATTTCAAAAAATGTTTCAAAAAATGTAAATTTAAAAAATTAGACCGTTTAAAAAAGTGCAATTTCAGAAAATTAGACCATTTCAAAAATGTAAATTTAAAAAATTAGACCATTTAGAAACGAATAATTACAGAAAATTAGACCATTAAAAATGTAGATTTAAAAAATTAGACCATTTAAAAAGTGTAATTTCAACAAATAAGACCATTTCAAAAATTATAAATTGAAAAAATTGGACCATTTAAAAAAATGTAAATTGCAAAATTTAAACCTTTCAATATAGTGCTACTTTAAAAAATTAGACCTTTCCAAAAATTGCAAATTCAAATAATGAGACCTTTTAAAAAATATAAATTGAAAAAATCCTTTTCAGAAGGTGTAAATCGGAATAACACGTCCGCTCAAAAAGTTTGTCAAAATGTTAGTTTTAAATAAGGTCGTTTTTACATTACACATGCCCCCTAAATTCAGTCCCAGTTCCGCCCTTGAAAAGTAGTACTGTTAGATTAAATTGCTCTGAAGGATACTTTGCTATTTGCAAACTTTTTTCCTGGAGGGAAGTTGACATTTGTGCGATTTGCCAGAGATAAAGTTGCTGCATGAAGTGATTGATTCGTTAGAGGTTTATGTTTCAATCGTAGATAAAAGATCTCCGCTTGCTTCCAAGTATTTTACTCAATTTAGTTTAGAGCTTGAGGCTTAAGACTATCTACTGAATTAAAAGGCTATTGTTGGGACTATTGCGTTGTATGAAAAACAGGGATTTTAGAATTGCGACTTTCTCTTTTTAAGCCTTACTCAATTTCCCCAATGAATTTTTTTCAATAAAAAATTATTTTTTGGATATTTTGACACTTTAGGTGTGTAAATGGTTTTTTAATTTCGTAATTTTCATTTCACGCGTCTCAAAAACATCAAAAATATGTACATTTTCACAACTTTTAAAAACCTTTTTTTAATTTTTGAACGCCGGTTTTTGCAGTAGTCTTTCTAAAATTTGCGGATATTTTTTTGCCATTTTTAAAATTTTGTATATTGACTAACTTGAATTTTTGGGGTTTTTTAAAATAGTCAGAATGCAATTTTATAGACTTTTTCATTTTTCATGAAAAGAAGGTTTAACGCATTTTTCTAACTTCGTAAAAAATCGATATCTAGTTCCAGTTTTTGACGTTTTTAAGATAATCTTAAGATTTTTTTGTTTCGTAAAAATGATATAAAACGAAATATGGAATTTTGTGCTATTAAAAATAAATTTTTAAAATGTATGAAAAAGTCAAGTAGAATTTTAAAAATTTACAACATTCCGAAAGAACTTGCTATGCATACCTTCCCCCTTGGATTCATTTTCATTCCTAAAACGCTGTGCTGTGAGAATGTTGGAAATCTGAGTGTAAGTCGTTAACGTGAAACCTCAAACGCCAGCAGGTACACAAAAGCTCCACAGAATCAGGTTTTCCGTATTCCGTGAAAAAAGCTGAGAATGGAGTTTAGCAATAAAAATAGTGGTGTCTGTATTCCTATTATTATTCGGAAAACCTTTTCTTGAAAGGGATAAAGAGAGGTGAAGATTGACAGTAGAAAAATATGTGAGTGAAAGTCTAAGCCAATGCCAAGTCAAAGTGAAAGCCAAAGTACAAATCAAAGCGAAGGCTAGTGCCGTTCCCAATGTCAATGCAGGAGTGAAAGTCGAGTTGAAATCTAAAGCCAAGAAAAACCAATGTGAGCCATGGTCAGGGGCGTACTTAAGGTAGACGCTTATTAAAAAATAGACTTTTCAAAAGCGTTAATTGAAAAAATTGAACCCTATAGAAATTGTCTAATTTGAAGATTTAGACCTTTTCAAAAAATTGCTATTTTGAAGACTTAGGCCTTTTCAAAAAAAAGTGTTATTGGAAAATTTGGATTTTTTTCAACGATGTTATTTTTAAAATTTATATCATTTCAAAAAACAGTGATTTTGAAAATTTACACCTTTTCAAAAATGCGCTATCTTTAAAATGCAGACCTTTTTAAAATCTGTGCTGAGAAAAAATAAAAACCCTTTAAAAATATTTAATTCGAAAATTAAAATTATACCTTATAAAGAGAAAAAACTAACTTGAAAAAAGCCCAACACGTTTCAAAAAATGTTAACTAGAAAATTACACATTTCAAAAATTAATAAGTAAGAAAAACTGGACCTTTTCAAAAATTATTAATTTCAAAATAAGGACTACGTAAATATTTGTGATTTTGAAAATTGCGCATTTTAAAAATTGCATGCTTTCAAAATTTTTAATTTCAAAAATCGCAACTATTTGATAGTTTTTAAATAAAAAAATCAAACGGTCTCAAAATAGTGTTAATTGGAAAAATTGGTCGTTTTCAAAAGAGCAACAGAGTAAAGTTTATACCTTTTCAAAAGGTATTATTTTTAAAAATTGGACCCTTCAAAAACTACTAAATAAAAAAATTAGACCTTTGACAAATTGCAAATTAAAAACCTAAACCTTTTAAAAATGTAAATTGCAAAAAATTGCAGTCTTTCCTGACGTTTTATTAAAAAATAGTACGCTCCTTTAAAAAGTGGTATTAATTTAAAAAAAATTGCACTATTTCAAAAAGCAAAATTTTACTTTTTCAAAAATAATTCACTTAAAAAATTCCCCCTAAAAAGTGTAACTTTGAAAACGAAAACTACACACCACCTCTCAAATTCAGTCTAATTACGCCCCTGGTCATGGTTGTTGACAAAGTGACTGGAGAAAGCGGAGAAAGCGGGTTAGTGGTGCGTTGAGGGAAGGAGAAAGGTATGAGAGCTTATGAGGAGGCATGAAGGTCTGTTCTGGGCGAAAGGTGAGACGTGAGAGGATGACGTGAGATAACCGCGAGACTCCGGTCCAAAGGTATTTAGTGAGGAATTAAGCTTACACTGCGAATATTTGGATTCCAGCTTTCATGTTCGTGTCGAAGAGTGGCTGGTGAAAGCCGAGAAGAGGAGAAAGTATATGGAAGAAAGTCAGTGAATTTTGGATTCGGATCTGCAGTTTGCTTTCACTCTTCTTCTACTTATTCTTCTTCTTCTTCTCGGCTTCTTCTTCTTCTTCTCTCTCTCTCTTGCTGTGATGAATCGCTTTGCGAGGACAGCAGAATCTTGTGTTCCTGTCAACTTATCCGGAAAATAATTAATGGCGTGACTTGTCTCCCTGCCTCAGTCTTCCTCTAAACACACACAGCATTCACATGTATGTATATACGTACATCTTCCACCTCCACCTTACGGTTCTTCAATCCATCCATACGAAGTACAGGAGGCAGACAAGCAGTCATTCTCCCTTCCACAAGCATCCCGAGTCGAAGCCAACCAACAGCAACCGGAGGAACATCATCAGCTAGAATCGGATGCGAGCAGGAAGGAACGAGGTGAAATACTGATACCGTACGGCTGCGGTTAGTGCCTTCATTCCTCATCCTTACTATACAACGTAGCTCTGTTGAAAAAGAGCGCTCAAAAAAGTGAAATATGCTCGAGAGATTTTTTTCTTAAATACAAAAAACTAAACGTTTTTATTAAATTTACTCGTTGAATTTTCCTTTTGGATTTCCACAGGTGAGAAAAGAATTAAGAACGGTGAGTTTTCGAAAGACGTTATTAATATTTTTAAAAGTTCATAATTTCATTTCCAGTGTTTTAATTTGTTTCATACAATGAGCATTCTGCAAGTGTGAATATACTCTAAAAAGGTGTTTCCAAACTTTAGTGCGTCTTAAATAAATTAATGTTGTCTAAAGATTTGATCTCTGGAAATATTTAAAGAAATAATACATACACATTTTTTGAGAATGTTTTTGAAGAGTAAATGTTTGTTTTGGAAATATTATGTTAAAAATGTCAATTGTTTTGAAATTCCAATTTCAAAAAAGGTTAGTTTGGACAAAATTTGTAATTTTGAACGGCTCGATATTTGCCAAAATAGCAATTTCAGTAATCGCTAATTGTACTGAAACTCCATTCCCAAAAAAGACGAATTTTGAGAAAATATCAGTTTTAAAATGGTCTATTTCGGCTGAATTAGCTTTTTCGAAAAGGTTCAATAATTGCCAAAATAGGATTTCAAAATAAGCGATTTGTACAAAAATTGAAATCCCCCAAAAAAGGATTTTTGTAAAAAAAAATCTACATACTTGAAAAGAGTTGGTTTGGGCATAAGTATATAGCATTTTTAAAGCCTTCTATAATTGCCAGAATAGCAGTTTCCAAGGATGTAGCTTTTAGTAAACTGCCATTCCAAAAAAGTAATTTTTTGAAAAAATTAGCATTTATTTCAAATACACCAGCTTTTGAAAAATAGAATTTTAGAAAATGTAGACTTTTATCAAAATCACATTTTATCCAAGCCCGTTTGTAATTACCAAATAATTATTTTCAAAATATTAGTTTTAACAATATACCATTTTAAAAAGTCGTTTTTTAAAAAAATGTAATTTTCAAAAATGATTATTTAAATAAACGGATCTTTTCAAAATGATTAAACTCTCAAAAAAATACAAAAAACTAATAATTATTTTCTGAAATATTCAAAAACTGCTTACTTACATAAAGCCATATTATGACTTAAAAAAATTAAGAAGAAGAAGAAGAAGAAGAAAAGAAGAAATCAATTGCGCCAAAACGGATTAATTTTTATTTTTGGATAACTTTCTACTCTAAAGAATTACGGAGTTAGTAATTCTTTTAGGTAATTTTGTAGGAAAAGTAGAATATTGCACGGCTTTGATTTTATATGAACGATGATTATAGGGAAAATACGGTAGATCAGTAGGTGCTTGGAAGTGGAAGAAGTGGAACAAGGTTTGAATATAGAATTGGCGGTGTGGTCGTGTGTGTCGTCATTGTCGCGTATTTAATCAGAGAACATGGAACCTCAGAACAGCAGGATGTACATATAAATTACAAGGCTTTTATCAAATTTCAAATAACACCAACTTTCCACATTTGCACTGCTTTCCCCGCTTGCTTTCACTCACTCGCTCTCCTTTGATCGCTTCTCATCCTCAGTGTTCTCAGCACCAACACCAACACCCATCGAGTTTTTCACCAGCTCAACTTTCGTCCACACTTTGACTTTGGATTTGGCTTTGGCTCCGACAGTTGACTGGCCTGGCCCGTGATCGTTGGTGGTCTCATTTTTCATTTAGAAAATGCCAAAATTTCTCTTGATGTCGTCGACAAGCACAAAGCTTTACCTAAAAACCTCATCATTACTACAACACCGAGCTCATAAGGTATTAAATGTGGATGTTGATGTACTTTCATTTAATCTACTTCCAACTGTCCCGACTTTCCTCCACTTTCCCCAACTTTCACCCGCTTTCCTCTTATCCCTTACATGGCTTATGTTAGTCTTCCTTACTTTGGATTTCTTGCTCATCTTTGCTCTCACCTTGTTGCAGTTGCTCTGGATTCTTTCTGTCTGCGTCTAATTCTTAACGGATAAACAAATCCTCTGAATTTCTCACCTTCTCTGTTGTGTATTGCTCTATGTAATCCTACATTTTGTAGCTTGTAGGACGCAAAATTGGTATAATTGTTTTATAAAAGTTCACGTTATTATATTTAAAGTGGAAAATCCTCAAGAGTGGATCAGAGGATTTTTAAATTCTTTAAAAACTTCTATGATTTCTCCCTGCTTTTTTGCTAGTTTTGACGCATTTTCAAAATCTAATTTATCTCTTTGCGCTGCCTTGAAAAATTTGCATATTCGCTTTTCTAGGCGTTTTCAAAAAAACACTTTAGTTGGAAACATTCCGCTCTTTCAAAAACTGTGGATAAAAAATTGAACCTTTTCAAAGTGTGGAAAAATTAGACCTTTAAAAATTAGGAAAAACCTTTAATTTGAAAAATTATGACCCAAGAAAAATTATTAGTTAAAAAAACGAGAAGTTTTCAAAATGTATACATTGGAAAAATTAGATCTTGGAAAAAAACGATAGTTTGAAAAATTGCAAAGTCCATTTAAAAATTATGTATTGAAACTATGCGGCATTTAAAAAAGTGTTGGAAATATTGGAAAGTTACGCCCTTTCAAAAAACCATTTAAAATAAAATAAAGCCCATCCTTAAAAAAGTATAAGTTGAAAAAATTGAACCTTTTCCAAAAGTGTAAATTGAAAAAATCAAACCTTGTCAAAAATGATAATTTAAAAAAATAAGCTCATTTTTAAAATGATAAACTAAAAAATGAGAAGAGTAAATTGAAAAATCTGAACCTTTTTAAAAAGTATTACATCAGAAATTAGTTTTAAGAAATAATCGATAATTTGAAAGAACTTCCCGAAATGCGGAATAATTTTTAGGTATGTATGATCCTAAAGCTAGCGTGTCATTTTATATTGTGTAAATAAAATAAAAATAAATATAAATAGAACAAAACATTTTACATTAAATTCTAACAAAAATACCATCCGTCACATTTAGCCTTCTTCTTTAAATGGCAAACATTGACGGCATTTGTGAGCAAATTTGAAACAAGGCCAATGGGACACTTTGCACTGCTTGAAAGAGTAAAAACAGGCTATGTGCATATACCTATTATAGCGTTGGGAAAAGCGAGATGGTTGTACATATATAATTATTATATACAGTGGATGGTACATAGAAAGATGCGGCACGTAATCTGGAAACTCTTTTCAGCTTGGATTGGAGTTAATGCAACTAATTTATTTGGTAAGTCCTGGTCTGATTCGGAAGTCATAGATGTGGCGAGATTTGCATTGTAAAATGAAATACGAGAATTCCTCCATGAAATCGTCACAGGAGTCTAAACGCTATTGCAGCAATGCTCTTTGCATCGCCAATGAACGCTGTCAGTCTTGAAATGCGATTCCACGCTAGATATCCATCTCCATCTTCATCTCTACGTTTGAGCCTCTAACTCTATAGCTCTCCTAGGGGCGTACCTGGGACTAAATTTTGAAGGTGGGAGGGCTTTGCGAAGAGCTCTGTTAATCTAAATTTTTCGAATTAACGGTTTTTGAAATTACATAAGTATATATTTTTGAAAGGGCGTTGTTTTTCCTATTAGCGCCTTCTGAAGAGGCCCCCATTTCTTTAACTATGTATTACTTTATGAGTGGGCGTAGTTTTTCCAGTTTACACTTTTGAAAAAGGTTTAATTTTTCAAATATGAAGTTTTTGAACGGTCCAATTTTTTAATTAGTACTTTCTTAAGGTTTGTTAATTTTCTTGATTCACACTTTTTGGAATTACGCAATTTTTAAATGTGTATTGTATCACACGGGCGTTATTTTTTTACTAAGATTTTTCCAAGTTACACTTTTTTAAAAGGTCAAAATTTAATGATTTAAGCTTTTTAAAAACATCAAAATTTAATAATGTACGCTTTTTTGAAAACGTCGAAATTTAATAATTTACGCTTTTTTGAAAACGTCGGAATTTAATAATTTACGCTTTTTTGAAAACGTCGAAATTTAATAATTTACGCTTTTTTGAAAAAGTCAAAATTTAATGATTTACGCTTTTTAAAAACATCAAAATTTAATAATTTACTCTTTTTTGAAAACGTCGAAATTTAATATTTTACGCTTTTTTGAAAAGGTCAAAATTTAATAATTTTACATATTTTTTATTTGTTCTTCTCTTTATTATTCTTACACTTTAAAAAGGACGTAAGGTAGGTATTTTACACTTTTTGAAGTCAAGTTTTTCAAAATTTTGGAGGATTTTTCAGCACCTAAGCACCCACTTTAGGTGCGCCCCTGACACCTTCCTCTATCCATATTCACATCCATGCTACGAAGAAGATAACGATAGCAGTAGCTCCACGAAAGAAGCCGGAAGACATTTTGGTTTAATCGCATTTGCATTTCTATCTCGGCTTTGCATTCATCACAAAATCATGTGCTTATGTGGAGCTGAAGCGTCGCCGGCGGAATCTCAGTCACACTTACCACCACATCCACCAATCAACTATGCCTTCAAATGCCCTCCTTACAACACTTTCCACTATCTCCGCCAAATTTCTTTGCTC
>JAAXYX010001487.1:0-22775 GCA_036851915.1 Ptenothrix huangshanensis | reverse complement strand
TATTCATTTTAGCCACGACAGACTAATTGTATTTCGAGAGCATTATTACTATTAACTATTGCTAATTGTGAAGCTAAATCAAGATTTTATCTTTTCCGACAGTTATTTAATATACTGTTGCATAATTCAAATACTTTGACGGTAGACAATTCGGTACGTGCCTACAAGAAGTTTTTTAATACTACTATAATAATTACAGGTACCTTTGAATTTGATTTGTTGAGTTTGGTCATTGTTTCGGTCAGATTGCGTAATCTTTGTATTGCATATTGCATTTTCTGATTCACTATTAGTATAGAATACTTGATGATTGTTGACAGATAAAATTAAGGATTCTAGGAAAAATTTATATAATCCTTGAAGCGAAATTAAAGGCACGTTTGACGGATTTTTACATGAGCTGTTATTTCTACAGACTGAGATTTTCAGCCGTGGTAAATAGGCATATTTATACTTCTAATGGGCTTATTTCTAATATAGTTAGGGTAGGCATATGCAATTATGAAATTACTTGTGGAATTCTACAGATTATTTTTATTGACACAAGATAAATTTCAAATTTGCATAATTATACTTACATACTAGCAGTGAGGAAATACCGAATGCTGTCATCAATGGTATTTGTGTACAGCGTGACAAAACAGATTGCAATCAGATGTGTACACTGATTTTACTGACAGTTTATTCGTCACGTTTACTGTCGGTCTCGGTCCTTACGAACTACAAACTTACAATCCAGCCGTGATATAAAAATGTTTTTACCTATTGTGAAATGATGAAAAATCTTAGCGGGAAAACGTAAAGGATGAAATGATTTTCACTAGTGATAAGTGAGTGTGAGTCTGGTCTACCTTAGTATCAATGTCCCACATACTTAGTATTTTTTGGAAGAAATCAGAAGATTTTATGTTTACGATACAACGCATCTTTGATTGTAAATTTGCAAGTTGAAGTCTTTGAAATTGTAACCAGCGGTGCAACAAGGACTCACCTTATTCTCGTTTAAATGAGAAAATGGTGTTGACCATAAACTGAAGTGTCAGGTATGATCTGTAACATATAGTGGTTGTAGCTGAATTGTAATTGTGATTGTGGATGAATCAGATACCTCATAGTCGGTTTGTATATAACAGACGTTTTATTTTGCACAGAAGTGCGTATATGTATATACATATATACTTGCCATTGCCACAGATGCATATTATGTTGTGGGTATTTTTTTATATTCATCGACAATCGACAACGAACGTTTCACTATCTCTTCACCGTTGCCGCTGTCGCTGCTCTTTGGACTTGGGATATGGATTATTATGGGGCCTTAAGCCAAAAATGCTAAACACAATCTAACCGAATATGTACACAATATCACGCAGTGAAATTAATTCAGTCTAGTGTGGTTTATTTTCTATTATTCTGTGTACGAATATGTACTCAAAAAATAGAAGCTGAGAAAATAGCCAGAGTAATATAATAGTAATATCTAAATTTCGACTTGAGCACACGTACTTACTTCTTGTACTTTTTCTGTCGTTATTATTATATGGCTATAGATTTGATGTGATACTTGACGTCGAAGATCTCATAATGGTTATTAATATGCACGAATGCTTACTTACAGTCTTGAATCGTGTTTTTCGATTTTTCACGTCTTGTAAGTAATACGAAAAACACGATGTTTTAAAAAGAAGTACAAGAACAAGAATACCTACATCGACAGCAACTTTTTCGCAGTCTGAGATTCCTTTTGTCGAAGCTCATTTGGATGAATTCTTAATGGTTTTCAAACCTGATGAAAAGATGAAGATGATTTTTTCATGCAGCATTTACGCATTTTTTGCATTTGTTTATTCAAGTCAGTTTTGGCTGGTTATTGGGAATTATTGCTTCGCTTTGTATATACAGATTTACTTTTATTTCATTATTATCGCTTCCATACATTTCAAGGATTTTGGGAACACTATGTAGTAGTAAGAGTTGAGTAGGTGCAAGAACCCAGTTTTAAGTTGAAAGCATGGTAATCTTACTTGTGATTTCAATAAGTTTTTGTTACCTTTTCCACAGGACTTCAAATGAAAAAAATAAAAGAATCTCTACAAAAGTATCCTTGGTTTTACCGTGTTGATCGGAGTAAGGCAGAGCTCATCTTGGAAAACTGTAAGTTGTAAAACTTTATTTACCCAATATAATTATATGCAAGTATTTCCTTATATTTATATATAACATTTAATCCTAAATGTGAAAGATTTATATTGCCGTTATTTGTCTCGACAATGCAATAATATTTGTGTGGGAAAGATATCTTATATTGAACAGAAGTACTAATATTACCGTACCACAAAAGAGAACTATTGTACCAATGGAATCGCAAGATTGGCATGAGTTGAGCTAATTACATTCCCAAATAGCAATTAATTAACCTACATTTTTCGGACTACATCAATAACAAATTTTATGAATCGTTACATTTGGTCTCTTTGAGGTGTTTGTTGTTTCAGATCAGAAACTTCAAGCTTCTCTTGAAAATGCAAGGAAAGGTTTACCAAAAATATGTTTGCAGTAGGAAATGTTTGTAGCCGTTTTTTATCCCTGAACACTTCATGCTAGATCAATTAAGGTTAAGTTATAAGGAAAAATGTAAACACTATACTTTTGTACTAATAATCTTTTTATGTTTCCACGCTTTTGGAAGGAGAATTTAAAGCACCTAATCTTGTATCTAGAGTGGTCAATTGTCACTGATTTTATTTTGAATAATTATATGTTATTCTTCCTTATTCATTTCACGATTTGATTATTTAGCATAATTTGAACTTTGTACTATACTTTTGAAAATTTACTGCGAAAATCATTGCGCCTGACTTCGTCCTCTGATTCTACCTACATTTAAAACGAGTAAACCGGAAGATATTTTAGCAAAGGGTATACTCCACTTTAGTTTTGACATACATTTGTGAATTCATTTTTGCATGTTAGTTAGGATTTTTACAAAAAAAAAATACTGTTCAAATGCCCTCTTAATCCTTATGCATATAATTGCGCTAAATGGTTTGAGGAAGTGGTTAAAGGTGTAATAACTGCACCTAGTGTAGAACATTGATAGCTGTGAAAATGGAAATTATTTATTGCGTGTTCTGTATGGAAATCATAGCGCTATAATTAGTAGAATTTGTATTACAATTATTAGGAGCATGAAGTTTTATTTCTTTCAAACACGATGTTTCTTTAACTCCGCAGTAAGACTAGAGTTGATAATACAAAAACAAATACGAGAGCAAATGCAAGTTTAGGTTTAGGATTTTGGAATGCATGGGATATTTCACACATTCATCGTGGTTAAAACATCCTAACCGCACGTAACTCGGTTCGAATATAGAGTGCTGGCTGCACAGATCTTTCTTTTCTTGTATTTTTGGTTTTCCTCACGTTTTTGCTTCAGTACTTCACTTCAAGTATACATATATGTATACCTATCTAGACAAGGTAGAAAACGAAAATGTCCTAATTTTTTGTTTTGAGCACAAGACTCTAAATTTGAATAAGTACTCATTCACGCCAGAGTCCATGATGCCTAAACACTTGTATTCAGTTTTTCTAGTAACATAAAATAAAAGCTCAATACTGTTCTTCAAGCCTACTTCTTGAAATTGAAACTCGCAACTTGAAACTTATCCTCTTTTTTCACAAAATAAAAAAATTAAAGGCTTGAGCGCCCATAATATACGTTTGTGGTTGGATGTTATGACACTATTGTGATTGAACTGGGGGAAGAAAGTAATTATTCCTACATTTTGTCTGTGACTGGTAGAGGAAGGCGAAAATTATTAGGATTATCATTTATGAGCGGTATAAAAAAACCAACGTGGTCAAATATAATTTGCAGATAACTTGCATTCTCTAATGATTTCATCCCAAATCTCTCACCTTGAAATCATCATTCAACTCAGTTTTAGAGCACAACAAAACAAACACAGGAAAAAATACAGGTTTGATTGGAGATGAACGTACATACAGTTGGTATTTACGAAACAAAAGTTATCACTGTATGCGTGTCAAAACGTGTGTTGTAAACAATGTGCACAAGATCTTGTGTTGTCTAATTTGACGATTTGAATTTGGTGTTATGTGGAAATGACTGAGTTGGATTACATTGCATTGCATTGAATCATGGCAAAAGTCCATATAGCCTCTCCTTTACACGCTAAGAGTCAGTGAGCCTTTAATTTTCCTCTAATTGTTGGGATCCAACGAAGCGTAACATATTTAGAAGTTCATCTCGAGTAATTGCTAGGCACAGCGTTCCGTGTGTGGTCTAATCTTGGCTGCCTAGCTAACATCGACAACCGTATTCGTATGGTATTCTTAGATTGAGAGTCGTTTTTTTACCTGTATGGTTCATCAAAGGATGAATTAATCCTATGTATATACTAAAGTGCAATAGCTCTGCCTAGCAAAAGTTTAGATGCTACATGTGCTTCAGGTGACAAGTAAAGTTTTATGGACAGTGATTAGAGAATAAAGGAAATAACTAAAATGGTAACAACAAGAGCTGTATAATTATTTACAGTTTTATAGACTAACCAAAGAGTCTTCCAATGTATCTATTTCTGGATTACTTTTGTACGCAATACAAAGAAGACACAATCATAGTGTAGTCTGAAAAACGTAGTTTGTATGGTACAGAACGGTACACAAATGGTAACAAATTAAAGCTGTGAAGCTTCATCTTTTAACTACAATATGTCGCAATGAACTTCCACTTGTAATTGCCTGAGCGTAGTGCGTTAGTTTATGTAGTTTTAGTGCAGGTACCATGCTAAATTACTTGTTCCCATGCACGATGGGAATGACTGAAAAAATCAAAATGGTCCAACCTTCCCTATATGGATATACCTACTAACACTTCCCAAAATTAACTTACAAGAATAATGTTTAGAAGTATATGTGATTATAGCTGAACAGATCCAAGGCACTGGACTAATAATATGAATGTTTTTTCTTTACATTTTTTCCTTCTTTAGACAATTCGGATGGTTCATATTTGGTTAGAGAATGCCACCACGGGGGACCAAATGTTCCTTTTACACTCACCATTCGATTTCAACAGAGGCTCTTTCATATTCAAATTCGCCTTCGACCAGATTCTCACTTTGCTCTGGGCACCCTCAAGTATAATGAGATGCATTTCCCATCTGTTTCAGAAATGATTGATACTTACAAGAAGACACCACTTCAACTACATTCCAATGGCAAATTTTTTGGAGAAACTAAATTAACTCATCCTCCGATCGTCTATTCATTCTCCACCGAGAAAAAATATTAAATTAAGATATTGTTTTTTTTGCAATTATTGTATTGTGTGTAGGTAAGGTAACGTTAACATAATATATTATATACCTACTTTATACTATGCCTATATATATATTATATGTGAACGATGTCAATGTCAATTTAATTTAGATAGTTTGTAAGTAGGGTTGCAACTTGTAAATTTAGATATTATTTTCATAGATCTACATACCTTTATAGAATCATCTTTTTTTAGATTATAATATTATAAGTTAGTAAACTAAAATACTTAATCTAAATGGTGTAGATGTTGTGTGGTCCTGTACGTTTGCGTTAATTTGTCGTAAACCGAATCTTTGTCGTTACCTGTTCGAAGTGTTTATTTCGATTAAAATGATTTAGTACTGTAATTACATTCACTTTCGATTTACTCCAAATGTGTAATTTTTTATTTTGCATTCTGTCTACTAAATCGTTGCTGGCGCATATTTTGTAGGTTCATGCATAGCTTTTGTTTACGTAACCTGTTTTGGATTATATATAACCACGTGCATTCAAAACTATCATCATTACAGTTCATAATACAAAACTGAGTGAGAAAAATGAAGTTCTGAGTCTTCCGAGTCTGGCCATGAGTTTTTCGAAATGTATTTATTAAAGTACCCCTGCCTTAGAAACAAAGCTCGGACTACTGAAGCTTGCTATGTAGTAGTTTGATGTCAATGGACTGACTGGAAATCTGTTAGTTAAATTTTTAACACTGCGTGACCCTTGCTTTCTTCTGTTTGTAATGGTGTATTTGTATGAGTATGTAGTCTCCATGTGTGCGTGTTCTGCGAAGATCAAGATGTAGTGTTTGCCTGGGCGTAGACAGCATGGGGGTGTGTTGCTTTTGCTTGTGTGAAATGAATTAAATTATCTGGCGATGAAAGTGCGAGCAGTTCATCCATTTACGATAACTCAAAATCATTTGCCATGGCTCTGCGTGGAATTTCTTTAAGTCTGCGAGCATTCGTTGTAGTAAGGCAATAAGTCTGCAGTGTAAGGCAAGCATGTGTGTATGTTTTTGGTGGTATCACAAGAATATCTGCATAAAGAACTATGTATACTAACGCGATTCGTATTGTACGCAGTCTTGTTTACGTTAGTCGTTATCGCTAAGTTCCTCTGCTCTGATGTGAGAAATATTTCTTAGTTGACCTAGAATTGTTGTGTGAACTTTCAGTTTTCACCTTATCAAATTCCAATCCTGCCCTGTGCTATGCTATCCTATGCGAGAGCACTGTGGCGTGAGAAAAGTATTTGATAACGTGGTGTACTTATTGCTAGACTGTGAAACGCATCCCATTAATAATTTATGCATTTATATCATATCAAGTATATATGTCATTTCCGTTATTCCTGTTCATTATGGTCTCATCATAAAAATTATGATACCGGTGTAAACATGAAAGAGTCCGGATATTACGATTACTCCTACGATTACGTGGTGATATTCTCAGATTGCATGCTTCTAATCTTGTATTGAATCGTATCCTTTCTTATCCACCATCCACATCGATATCGAGTGTAATAGAACATTATTCGACAGTATAAATTACGTGAAATTTTGATCGACATCCATTATGCAGTAATAACAACAATATTCGCCGAAGCAGTAATTACCGTATGAATGGAATACATGTCTCGTAAATTTATAATTACAGTGTGGTCAAATGCGGTTTACAGTGATTTTGCAATTAAAACCCCCTCTCATATAATTATATGGCATTTCCCTTTACATATTCCCATACCTTTTTGCTGTTGTTAATGTTAGGCGATAGTGGCTTTAGATTTCCTTATGGTAGCCGTATTTATTTTTAAAGAGGTGGATGTCGATATCAGGCTACTATCATTGTTTATTTTATTTTACTTTACTTTATTATTATTAACTAGCTAACGCTTATGAACAGCTATAAGGTACAAGTAGTAAATTCCATTAATTAAATTACAGTCTGACAAGTAAGTTAACAGAATGAATGTATTCTACTTAATATTTCAGAGGAAGTGTCGCCCCAAGCTTGTAAAACAGAGCATAATTATTGTCGATAAAAATTACAAAACAAGGAAATTAATATGAAGCCTTCGATTGTCTCTCGTCATCGTTTCGGACGTATTTTATTGAGGCACTTTACGTTTCCATTGCCTTGTTATTACATGGACAAGGATTATTAGGAGCAATATTCCTCCAACTTCACCACGACTAGGGCTATGAACAAGACCACGAGCCTATAATTTGTAAAAGGAGAGTTAAATGAGTTAAATCAAAGCTACATGACTACAGACAGACAGAGAATAATATTATAGATTAGACAAAATGAAACGAAATGAAATGTAAGAATGAATTGCAATTTTTTATGGTTTCATAAGGATCGGCTGTTTATTATTAATTTGCCAATTTAGCTTTGGGTGTTGTCAGTTTGCATTATACTTGGTTTTCAGTTTTATTATTTAGCATTTTTTATTCTGTGATTCTACAGATTGCCATTATTCTTTATATTCATTGCTTTGTTAGATGCGAAGTAAAAATAATCTTTTGTTGACGTCTTTCAATCCTAAGCATTTTCTTGACTTTTATTTCTACAAGAATGCTATGAAAATGAAACAATTCAATTGACTTGACTGAATCACAGATATTGGTAGGGTGAATGGAACCCAAGTTATTTCGACTTAAATTAGGCGCACGAATTACTAGAATTGAGTTTGGAATGCTGCCCTAAAGATTCAATGATTACTATGCAATTATGTACAGTAGACTTTTCGTCTTAGTTTTAGCAAAGTTGATATTTTGACCATTTTTAGTGCACTGAAAGTACTCTTGCATCACGATAATGATTTATGAGTTTTTGTTACATGCTTAGAGAAAAATAGCCCTCAGCAAGAAAAAAACGAAAACAAAGCAAAAGCATACTAGGTATTAGAAATGAAGGATTGCAAACGAAGATGAAAGATTAGTTTACACAGACGGTGTACTCTTAGGGATACGATACGAAAAAAATGTAGAAACTGCATCTGTAAGTATGAAGATATGCATATAATATATTGTGTTCAAATCTATGCGTTTCTAATAAAGTTCATAGTTCATAAATATGTGTAAACCCTGTACAGACGTTGACGGAGACAATGGTTATTACATATGCACTAGTGTTCCAAGTGTGGCTTGCATTCAAACTACGTATTGTGTATTGTATTTTACTCTTAAGTGACTGTTTATTAACAGTTTACGCAGAGTTTGACTTAGGATGCAGATGCAGGCAAGGAGCAGTCTCATTAAGAGAATGCTAACGATAAGGATACGAAAGGATTCATTCGAAAGCACTTTTCAACACAAGCAAGGGTTATAGTTCATGAGTAATTGAGATGTTATTTTCAAAATACATAACTTTTGTTCTCCTGTCCGCCTTCAGATCAGATCAGATGATAGCTAAGTCGTAGAATATTTTTAAGTTTGCCGTAATTTGCTGTTGGTTTAATACTCAATGATGCTTATTAAGTAGAGAGAGAGAGAGAGAGAGAGAGAGAGAGAGAGAGAGAGAGAGAGCGTAAAAATGTATTTACTCCTGACACTTTACCTCTATAACACAATAAGAACATCATTCGGAAAACATGAAATTATACGCAATCCTTTATGATTAGTGCTTGTTAGTGCTTTGTCAATGATGAAGTATGATGATAATGAGTAATGAGGTAGTAATGTCATAATGTAGGTAATATGTCAAAGTAGAATCAAGGCAATAAAACAAATGAAATGATACTCTCTTGTTACTGACCCTTTCGAATTATAAAACTTATGTGGAAAACACTATAGCGACTCTGACGTGAAATTTTGTTGTAACTCAATAACTTTTAAATTTTCATCTTTACTGATAACACGCAAACATTATTTTATTACATTATTATTCATTAAATTTAATTTTCTGGTTTGTAGCAAGTTTGTAGTTTTAGCTTTTAGTGAGAGTGAGAATTTATTCGGGTAATTTATTTACTGACAATAACTTTTGCAACTAACGGACTTCGTCAAAATTTAAGTATATTTAGCAACCTGCGATTAGTACGAGTGCAATTCTGTGATGTGTTAAAGTAAAAATGTTTAAGGAATTAACAAAAAATATGCATATTAACTTCTATTTTTGTTCGACCGTTTTCTTTAGGTCTCCCTACAATCTCTATCTAATATTATTGTTCTAAAATCCTAAATAATTATACATCAACAATACACAGAAAGAATTTAATTCTTATAGAAAATTAAATGAAAACAATTATTGCTCTTTCTTGATAAATACAAGGAAGTGTTTAGTTAAAGAAAGATCAAAATCAATCGAAGGATGTTTAAGGAATTACTGTACTAACCTAATATATGTAGCTGAAGCCAATTACTGATTATTACTGCCAACTTACTGTCAAGGAGAAACGATTTATATTTGTTCCTATGCTGTTGCTTTACTTTGCAATGATTTTTTGTAAGATCCTTTGCTTACAACACTACAATTAAATAAGAGATGTTACGATATGATGTCATCATAAATTACATAGTATATGTGAGCTAATAATGACACTTCCGATAGTTAAAAAACAGTATAATTATCCAACAGCAACGGCACCACGGATCGGCAAGAATGAAAGATGCAGTACCAGTTAGGCACTGTACATTTTTACGTCATTTTCAAACCGCTACGCCCGCTTCCAAACAATAACAAGATACTTTACGACTTTACTCATCCATAATTTTAATAGGCATAAAGAACAACAGGGACGAAGGACAAGGTCGTTGCCGCTGCATTGCAGTTTGCCTACGTTTAAAAAGTTTTTACAACACAATAATAAAAACAATAATAATAATTAACTTATTCATTAAAAAGCCCTGTGAAATCTAAAAATCCAAGCATGGGGGCAAGTTCACATAATCTATCGACCCCATGGAGATTTCGGGATGACACGGAGTATCTAGTGTCTGTGTCAGTATCCATTGGAGGTGAAGACAAATCAAGATCCATTTCTCTGGTGCTGTCGGATAAGATAACGGCAGAAGAATGGAGCGGCGAATTCGACGTCAAATGTCAGTAAAGTAATTTATTTTGTTTAACTTGAACCTGTCGAGATTTCCGGCACTTTTCATTCTCAAAGAGAAAAAATTAAATCAAATCAAATTGTACCAGACCAAATGAACCTGATACTGGTCTGGTAGAATGAAAATATGATACATATCATCCAGACCTGTACCTATACCGTACTCTCTCACTCTCTCTCTCTCTCTCTGCTAGACTACCGTATAGATGAAGAGTATACACTGGATCCAAATTAAATATCTTTCTTGTGCAATTTGAGTTTGGCATTCGAATTCCAGAAAGGAAAGACTTAATACATATGTTAGACACAGACATAACTCCTATTACGTCAAAAATCAATTTATTCGTCAAACCATCAACGTATGAGCATTGAAATGCCTTAAAATCCGTCCATCACACATGCTTGCGATTACTGATCTGATGGATTAATTTGCTTTTAATTACGTACTTGCCTCTAATCTAAACGCTTACGCTATGCGATTAATTTAATAAATTTTAGATTTACATAAAAAATAAAGTTTATACCACAAGATTCCTAAGAACTACTACATACGCAATAATATTGTGATATCTAATGCTCTACCTCCATTAATACCAGCTTAACTGAAAACCCAAAGATGAACTTTTCTCTATTTAACTACAGTCAGCTACAGTTAACTAGGAACTGCTTCCTAGTAGGATAGACGTACCATCTTTAATTGACTTTGTTGTAATGGAGGAGAGAGGCGAAATAATAAAATGCCGGCATACACATACAATATTACTACCTATGTAGAAAAGAGTGAATGAGGGCTTCTAATAGAGAGAATACGGTACAATGGTACGTAGCAAAAAATATATTTGTTGCACTACACGATGTCGATGTACAAGTACTTTTTCAAGATGAAAACTGGAAATGAATATGTTGAACACGTTTTAAGCAAGTCGGCTTTCAATGTCAGCTTAATTTTTCTGATTAATGAATTAATTCAATCGCGGTGTGGAGTATAAAAGTTGGCGTTGGCAAACTTGCTCTTGCTTCTTGCTCTGCATTCGATTTGCAACCAATCGATTGATTGATAGTCTCACTATCAATGGACTGTCACATATAAAAATCTAGCTCGATATTTTACGTTTACGGTGCAAGTCATGAAAAGCTTCTATCTTATCTCCTACATACAAACACTATCCCTAAGAAGACGCGAACATAGGCAAGGTATGTATGTAACGGATACAAACAAGATAAAAGAGCTTCAATTCAGACAGACACTTCTGCCTTTGTTGAATGATGACAATAGGAAATGCATTTATATACAATTATATGAGCTAAGCGGTGCACATATGAGAGTCTGCAAAGAGTATAAGTACATACAGTAGTTGTTGTTATGCAATGAAAGGCGATTGAAAACTACGAACGAAAACGAATTCGACCACACTCACACACTGCTGCACCCATGAAAGGGCACAGGATTCTCTACTATGTATGTAAAAATATGTGGTAAGGCTACCTCCCTATACAACGTTCAAGTGTTCGCTGTCTCACAATAGTTACAATTACAAAGAGTCGTATTAGTAGCGGAAACCAACAAACTTTCATGTACTTATTTATATGCACAACACAGGTGCAATTTTCTTTGATCTTGATTTTTCCACCTTAACTTGACCTGCATATAATTTAAAAAATAAATATCCGTCTATACTTTCAATAATTACACATTATGTCTACGAAGAATGTGAACTTTTGATAACAAGTACGGTGACGGCGATGCAATGAATGGTCGTATCATATTTAGCTCTTGTCTTGCAGATGCAGACGGTAGCAGAAGCAAGACAAGACTGAGGTGAGTGGAACGTGTAATTATGGTTGATTGAAAGGTAAATTCATTCTCTTTCTCTATTTTTCTTACCCTAGACATTGAAAACTTGACTCAGAGGACAGGAAATTACAAGCCCTTCGACACATTCGTTGCCATGATCAAAAGTGCTATTCTGAAGGTAATTTGATGATGATGACTTTTTATATTGTTTTGACGCTCTCTCGTTCGCAAACTCCCATGCCTTGCTAAAAATCAATAAAAATACCAACATAATATAATATAACAATCGTATTACCTTATGTTACATTACAAATTCAACAACATTTAGTTGTGCTTTTTTGTATGTACACTTAACTATGTATGTGTTAAATATTAGTACTGTTCGCAGCTGCAGTTTGTAATTCCTTATTAGTTTCTTCATTTTAACTTTTACTCTCGAACTCGAGACACTCGAGAGTTTATATGACGATCAACGAGGACTATGAACAACAACAACGTAACATTTTGTCCATTTGCAGATTTTCACGAGATCACAACACATTCACCTTTACCAACGATTCAGTATCACGTAGTGAATGAGTAGGTGTGGTGTTATCGTTGTGAATACATCAACTTCATTTCTAACTATTGTGACCAAAAAATGGGTTCAGTTGCAAACAGTGCAATCAGCGCTAAATACTAATACACGAACAAGAGCACGAACGAGAAGTCGAGTCGAGAGCAGGATTTTGATTTTGCAAAAGTGCATCCTTGTTGATATTGCTATTGTATATGTGCATGTTATTGTTATTGTCAACCTGTCTGTATAATTATACAACCTGTACAGCAATAACAATAATTGACAGTGGCAATTATTGCAAGAAAAGGAAACTGTTTCAATCACTTTTATACTATTCAATCTATCATCATCATCTCATCACACAACTAAGTCAACGACTACGGCTTTGAGCAATATGCATCATATCATCAATACAATGTAATGCAATGGAATAGAACACTGTTCTTGTCTTGTTGCTGTTGGTATCGTAATGAAAGTGTAAAGTCGAATCATTAGTAATGTTGATTTGAAATTAATGGCCGATGTAAATTGGCAAGTGAGTACGCACTAGGACTAACCTTGACTCGAGTCGAGTGTGGAGAAAACTATCAAATTAGGTCCCACGAATAATCTAGCTGAAACGTGCGGTGGTAAGCACCATTACCATGTCCCACTACACTGACTATGACTATATACGAAGACAGCGACTGACTACGACCCTCTGGGGTTAATCTTAATCGTCAGTTTCACAGAAACAGAGCAGAGCTCTAGTGCTATGCTATGCAGTGAGAACTAGTGAATAAAATAATCACCTCTAATCGTAAGTCAGCTATGGTCAGGGCAGTCAGTCACTTTCAGATTCAGACTCTCAGCTGCAGCGGAATCAAACCAATAAAACTTATATTTTCTCTTCTCACACTCAACGAGATAATTTTCTTGGGATTAATCAGAATAATTATAGTACAGATAGTTGGTACAATAGGGATCAGGATCAGGCTATAAAGTCAGAGTAATAACGTATGTATGTATATCTAAAACTGCATTTGAGCTGCTGCTCCTTGTCTCGCTGATTGGTTCGACATGAGAAATGAAATGAAATGATGCACAATTCATTGAAAATATAGATTACAAAGAATCTCCAAATTATCTGAAATGCATGCATTCAACCAACCAAAATGCCATAAGTTGCTGCTGCTCGATTCTCATGTCATGATATGATACGGCATGCCGACGATGTTGGATTTTGCCGTATCAGATCAATATCGACATCGGCATCAGCTTCAGCAACAGCCTGTAGTCTCGTAGCCCTAACTGACGATTAGTTAAGATAGACAAAAAACACTGTGAAACTTAAAATTCATGTCACAGTGAGGCACTCAGTGAATGTGGTTTTCCGACATGATTTCAATTTGAAATTTAAATGCATGTTGTTGTACACACTATACTATTACCCCCTGGCTCTGAGTTGTTGAAGTTGCTTCAGTCTCGATTTCAACACATCACATCAATACGATACAAGAAGTCGAGTAAACAGTAGATTAAACTGAGCTTTTTTCTTTTGATTTGATTGTTGGTCTGCTGAAACAATTGTCATTGATGGTATCGTCATCGGCATTCTGTTGTGGGTTGGATCGTAAATTGTTGAATTGGACGAATAAATGCCAGAAAAGTGATGCGGTTGCATTGGATCTCATGTCCTACGAAGACTTGCTGACTTTGAGAAGTCAAAGAAAGAGACCAGGCCAGGCTGAAGGAGCAAATGCTCATGATTTTTTACATGGACCAAATCTAGCCAAGTTTGATAATCATTCAGTAAATTCAGATGTCAACTCGAATCGGCAAGCGCAGTCACAGTTGTCGGGACATAAGCCTAAAAAATATTTCATCATTACATACGTCGCTGAATTTGACAAGTAATAATGATTTGATATTCACAAGTCAAAAGCAAGTCACCTTTTTTCGTCCTTACCTCAAGCGACTATTCATTCATTTGATTCATACTTTTGTAACAGTTAATAATTTTTCATTTACTACTTCACAACATCACAACCCCTCGCTTGAGGCTCAGAGGCATTGATGATTTCTGATTTGATTTAATTTGTTTGACCACTCACTCGCAGAGTTCACTACCCCCTACCGCTCAAGTACACGGGCTACCCGGATACAACGGTGATGCAGCAGACGATTCAAAGACTGAAAAGTGAAGTTGACCATTTGAAGCACATGAACGCAGAGCTTGTCACTCAATTGAAATCCATTTTGAAATCTAAAGAAGCAAAACTACCCCCTTCTACCGAAATCCGCAGCAATCCCAGGGGCCGAGACCAAGGTGAAGGTAGTAATCTAGATCCAAACTGTAATTATACAAAGTCGGAAGAGGAGAAAAGGGATCGGGAAGGGTTTTCTCTTTCTCGGTCTAAATGCAACAACGGATCCAGCATGGAGAGTATTCAGTCTTTAGCAAATCTTGTCGCTCGCCTCGAAGTCCTCATCGAAGATGAACGGATGAGCCATGAAGGGAAGATGTACAAGCTTGAGAAGGAAAACGGCTACCTTCGGAAAAAAGTAGGTCGCATTTCTCTATTCTCTTTAAAGTTTATGGTCAGTCAGAGTCAGTGTTTGACTTGACTTGTATTGTATTTAATCAAGGCTCTTTCACGATATTAGAATGTGCCAACAACACAACATATTATTAAACTACTCTGATTCAGTAATTTATATTCCGCTGCAATCGCAGTCTCTACAATAGCACTCACGTGTGTGCCATATACTTAAGACTTAACTATCGTACGCGTACAGCATGTGGACGACTTGACTCGGAATTTTATCATATTATTTTCAGTACAAAATACTTTACATGCTTATGGCAACGTGTTGCATTTTTCCTTTTTTTCTGCACTATTATCTGTACTCAGGTATATCCACCGTATTTCTTCGAATTAGGCAAATACAACTCTTACCATTTCTAACGATAGGTTCTCTTAGCTATACTCACCTCTTACGTAGCATTATTGCAGCTGCAGCTACGTTTAAAGCATCCATCTCATAGGAGCTACATTTACTTAAAAAAGTCCGTTAGTGAAAATGAACCTGGATTTTGAGTAGCAAGTTGTATTCCACTGGACACTCGTAATTATATTTGTGTAAGAATCCTAATTTACACCATAGTCATGATGCGTTTTGCAGTAGGTGTAGTATCGGGGTCCAATGGGAAGAAATACGGTGAGGGTGCCGCTCGTATCTGATCTATGATCACTGAAAAACGTGTCTTGCTCTAGTACAGTATACAGGGCTGCCTGAAGCCTGAAAGCAACGTTTTCAAGTGAAGTTTATGCTGCACCAAAATCTCTCGGTCACAGGCCAGCAATATATAATAGCAATCAGTGCTTACCGTGAGCGAGCTGCATCATACACTATGCAATGTAATACAATGCAATGCAACTCCTAACGGCTTGTTGAGAGACAACTAACGATAACGACTCTCATAGTTAGTGTTAGTGAGATAAAAAATTTTGGTGCACAATTCATAAACACCAGCATCAAAACACAAATTGTTATTGCTGTATGCATAAGCTTAAGTTTTTTACTTGAGCACTGTACAACTATAACGATAAGCAGTTTTGTATAACCGTGATGAATGCAGTTTTTCAGACCGAGGCATCAAGATGCGATGGCAATTGGCGAGTCTCAAAGTCTCACAAGACAAACTCACAATTTCAATTTCATTCATCTCCAATCTATGCAAACATGTAGGTAGGTAGCGAACAGGACCCTACATAATATTAAAGGAAGAAAACAAAAACACTTGACTTCGGCTGGATTATATTATGATCATAGAAGCTGTGGATGTGTATGTAGATAAGTGTGTATAGCATACCTACCTACATCATCAACACTAATCTACCTACCATTTTCAGTTTGACAGTTCGACTACGGGTGAATGGTTGAGGCTTGTGACAGCAAACTAGTTGTACGAGGTGATCGAATCACTTTCTATTTTCGTGGAGATTTTAAGAATTAACCATCTACAGTCCTCAAGACTCGAGACAAAAGCCACCATGCAAACTTGTACATATTTGAAGCACTAGCAAAAACTCATGAGTAAACACACGATAACACCATCACCGTCACCGTCCATGTCCACAAGAATAGTAGACCGTAGTGCTGTAGACTTTCCCAAATGATGAAACAATGAAAGTGAATTTGTGTGTGTTTTTATATGTACCTATGTAATTATGCCTTGTTCTATTACCACTCAAAGCATTAAGCGTCATATCAATATTAATCCTGTGAATGTCATAGAGAAAGAATGTGCAGATTAAACGTTGTGCAGATGAAGCCAGACATGAGATGAGAGACAGTGAGGCATTATTATATGCACTTTAATATCATAACATAACTTTCTGCAGCTCTTGCTCTTGTTCTTGCTTGGCTTTGGCTCTGCAGTTAAAATGAACTTTATATCAAAATAATAATTGTAATTGTTGCTTGCAAAGCTCTCACTCAAGAGTCACAACTCAAGACTGAGTCAAGTCACACCCCCTTTCTGTGTTACTTAATTTCGACACAAATAATAGCACAAGGGCAACGACAACGACAACAGCAGCGAGAGCGACAACGACATCGACATCACATCGACAACGACAATGACAACAACAATTACAACCTACGGATATCTTTGCTGAATTTTTAAAATACGATTCTTAGTGCTTTCATAAGGGAGTCAAAAGTAATAATATAAACAATGTAATGAGCGAGAGCAAGGGAAGGTAAATTCGTAAATTGCAAACACATGTTAACGATAATGCTCACGTTGACAATCCGTCAATCTCGTTGGTTTCAAAATTGTAATACAGTAAATAAATGCTAAATTAAGTAGAGTTTGCACCTCTCACGAAAGGCGTGCTAATTGCAGTGCAATGCTATGCAACATGCAACACAGTCTCTAGTGTGCGTGCATGTGCTCTGCAAATTATCGACTAAGAAAAACTTGAAGTAAGTATCGTATCGTGACATAAATTTCGTGTTTAGGATCAATTAAAAACCCAGATGGATTCGATTGATTATTGTATGGTTCGTATGTGCTAATGTGTATGCGTGCAAGTATACCTATACCTAAGTACCTACATAACTACATAATCATATCCTTAGCTAAAGCTACACTCTAAGTATAGGGACTGACCAGAATAGTCTCATTGAGCTTAAACGATGCAAGTATTTTTTCGATTACCATAAATTACATAAAATTAGCATCGTCGATATTTACAGCAAGTGACAGAAATCTGTGTGCAGTGTACACACATAATTATGTGCTGCTTAAAGAGTTAGTGCTAGTCTACTGAAATAATAGTGATCAACGTGTATCATCAGTTTAACTCTAGCTGCATGGGTATTGGCTCACTATGAAGTATGAAGTCAAGGCATAGTGTTATTGTTATTCACATTCACAATACCTACTCTATTATATGACAAGAGTCGAAGTATGTCTAGACAAATAGATACATATCCCATCCCCACACAATATGCCATCGCCATCCGCCATTCATTTGCCATCGCATGTAGGAATAGAATCAAGAAGAGTAAAAGTAGGTGCGTAGAAAAACCACCACTTGATGATGAGAGCAAAGCAAGTGTTAATGAGATATACAATAATTCAGAATAATAATTATGTCAAACAAACAAATCTTATCGTTAGTGCAAGCAGAAGGACCAAGTACCAGGACCAGCCCTGCACTAAAATGAACTGCCGATGAGAGAGAGAGAGAGAGAGAGAGAGTAATAAGCATGTGCTTAGAGCTAAACTTAAACTAAAATAAAATAGGTGGTTACTTGTTAGCTCTTCTCGTTTGAAGTCATTTATCATCTGATGAATATACTCAATATATCAATTTTGCATCTTGAGGCAATTATAAAATTGATAGAAATCCAGAAGGCGGTGCGCATCCAAAATACAAACTACGAATACAAAATACACATATTCAATATGCTCTCGCTTCATATATTATCCCTGATTCATGAAAGAATGATTCTCTCATAATTGTATTTTCGTCCTTTACTACATATTATCACCATCAATGAAATTTCATGGTGCTGCATATGCTTTTTGGTGGTTTGCAGTTGAAATCAATGGAAAATTCTGAATCCATCCTAAAGGATAAGGTGAATCGGCTAGAGTCCGTCCTGGCAATGAACGTAGGTTTGAAGAAAAATCCAAGCACAGTAAAACAAGTTTATCGCAACCAAATTCAAAATCAAAAACAGTCCATGAAGCCTAGTTCAACTTATTCATTTCGATCGTTGTCGAATCCTATGAGTAGAAACGATTTTCGGAGTCGTCATCCTAGTAGGACAGGACAAGTGAAAAAAAATACAAGGTTACTATCCAGTAGCCGAGATAATTCTAGTTGTAGATCCAGCGGAAGTTCCATCCCCAGTGGGTGCATCTATAACAAGCGCTCCGAATCCGAAAACAACTACTTTAATGGGAGGCACAACGTATATACTGGTTCTAACCCTACCAATCCTAGAGGCAGAGGTAGTGTTGTATCGGCTTCCAGCCGCTCACATTCACGTGATGGCAAACCCACATTTAATCCAACCGAGTATGTCAAGCAGAAACAGATGAAGCAGGAGAAAATGGCCAAGTTGAGGTGATGAAATGATCACTGACAATACAATGACAACCAACTGTCATCATCATACTTAATAACTACATATATCATCACAACTTTCTATACTGCTTTCAAATCTAATTATTTTTATGAAATATATATGACACTACTGATTATTGATACTAGCAGTAATACTGATATTATAGGATGGCAAAAGTTGAAGGCCGTATAAAGAAAAATGCGTCGTACTCAAAATATCAAGATGGGGATGTAAATGTGGACCACAAGGATAGGGGTAGGCCAAGTAATAGGATTGGAACTGCTGAAATAACAAAGTCGAAGGAGAGAGGGGGATCGAGATCGCGATCATCGTCAGTTGGTTCTACAGAATTTCCAATAAAATCTGTTTTGCTGCCAAATGCAGGTCGGGGTCGGTGTCGGGGTGGTAAAGTTCAGAGAAGACTTGGTGCTCAAGGACAAAGTGTTATAAGGGGAACAGCTAGTCGCAGTCCCTTCTGTTATGACCATGGCCATGACCATAGTCATATCCGTCGAATTTCACCTTCACCAACTCGTCCGGCAACAGCAGCGACTACAAATACTTCAGGAGTGATTGGACGCCAATCAAGGAAGACAACAAGAGGTATTAGTAATCCAATGGAGAATGTAGACAAAAAATAATGAATGAGTTATTCAAACTGATTGGATCAGCTTGAATCAGAAATTTTCGAGTGTCAGAGTCAGAGTACATGACGATGAGTAGGAGTAGATGGGCTTTTACACTTATGAATCTACATGTGTGAGAACGGTTCGTAATTAAATGACGAACTATGTTCGTTGAACTGCAGCTGCATATTCGCAGACAAGTTTAAGCAGGAACTCGATACTCGAGATGGTTTTTTCTTTTTTTACGTTTAGAGAGCTCATTCATCACAATTTTCCTCTCGTGTTGTAATTAAGAGATAATTACGTGTTTTGAATATTATAGATTTAAATAATCATTGAAGCAGAATTTTCTTTCTTTTAAATTATCGTTGACATTCCTTGCGGCCAAGGTCAACTACAATATTCAATTTTAGAAAGATTTCTCTACTCTTAAGTCTGCGTTTAATAATAAAATAAAATGAGGAAATGTTTCACAACTTGCATTAGGCTTTAGAAAAAGATACGAGTTTTTAAATTAAAAGTGTTCTTCTGAAAAGGAGCTGGTAAATTAATGGAAAAGAGGCATGCAGACAGGGTATAAGTGTAGCTGCTGAATGCTGGTACTGTGTACCTCCTAAATACATAATACCTATATATATACCTACATCACGGTTGAAGTAATAATTACTCTTTTTCTGTCTTCACGACCATTACTACATACGTAATTGCCAATGAGAAATAGGGACAGAAAAAATTTTTCCCCGGGAGAATTCGGTATTTACCCACACCCCCGCTTCGATTCTGGAAGCAGGTTCAATTTTAGATAGGGTATCATTTGGCCGTAGACAACATTCGCGGAACATAAATGTGTATACCTCCTTATTGAATTTATTGATTAATTGATTGTCATTGCATGACTAGTAGATTCATCAATTGAAGTATATTAATTTATGACTAGTAATTAAATATAGTGAATACATGAACATTTTAGATGCCGATACAAGTTTTGATGGACTGCAGAGAAGATTACGTAGCATCCACAAGTTTCTTGGAAAAAAATCAAAAGTCTAAGGTGTAGAGGATAAGCGTAATAATATTCAAATGGGCACGGGTATGCTTGCCAGATCTGCGAGTCTACGCATGTTATGTATGTATGTACATAGGATGATTACGGATATCTGGATAACCATCATACATTTCATTTGTATCATTTAACTGCAGTATAATGCAGATACAGGTATATACATACCTTACAAGTTTGGGTCTCCCTTGATTCGATCACTTTTCAATTATTACCTTTATTGTGTTAAACGAATATAATTTACAACGCTGCATTCAAATTTTCCGTTTAATTTTATAATTGAAGTAGACACTAGTTATAATATATGACAAGTTACATGATCATTATTCAGTAGATAAACTAGAATAAATATTTTGTTCATGAATTGAAGCATTCTGATAGCATGTTGTCTTCCTTGTTGGCTTTCATTTAATGCTTGATATGACAGCATAAAATTTCATCCCAAAATGTGAACGCTAAAATGTTCTTATAATTACCTATTAGAATTAAAAGACAATCATCTTTAACACGGATCTTTAACAATAATATATATTACTACTTCCGTGTATGCATTATGCATCTACACTATCATGTATATTTTTTGATTAAATTATTATTTTATAGTTTTACTTACAATTAAATTTAATATGGAATCGAAAAAGTGCAGTTGGAGTGCCCAGCCTTACAGAAAAGACAGTCGTTTTCATTGAAATTTTCACAATCATTGTCTACCATGAGATGGACGACATCTTTTGATAAATTTTGATAAATTTGTTGCCATATCTTTAAGATTCATTGTTATTATCACATCACGTACAGTTACAATTTAATCCCAATTAAATGGATGTGCAAATTATGAATTTTGACATTGACCCTTAATATCTTCGCACCTAATAGCGAGCGGGCAAAACCAGTTACATATTTGGAATCAGCATCACAAACTATATCGGATAGGGTATATGTTAGAACGAATATACATATAAGCGGGATACCCAATACCTTACAGATATTACGGTTTCAGTTCTTACAGTCTTGTTGGCATGGGGAAAAAGCAAAAATCAAAATCCGTAGAGATTTAAAAAAACTGCACCCGATGGAACAAAACTTTACGCATTTTAATATACGAAAGCAAGGTAGCTAGACATCATTCTTTAACAGGTAGGTTCATCCCAGAGCTTTTGAAAAAAAAAATGAGGGTGGAGGCACTTTTCTGCCTCCTGGACTGTATCTGTAGCAACTTACAGATTTTTTAAATGCAAGAAATTCGGCTATTCTACTGCTTGGTAACTGTGACAACAGAATTTTTACAAATTAATTAGAATGGACTCCAGCCGACGACGTCAATGCGACATGACATTGGAATTCAAATTATCAATCAAGCTGTGCTGTGATCCCATGTTGGAGCATCTAAATTCTGATATTCTGAATAGCTACGGTTGTATGAAATCCTACATACTATTTCGTAGCAAGGTAGATGAACAAATCATCGTCGTTGTCTAATAAGGTAAAAAGTAAAGTAAAGTAAAGTAAAGTAAAGTAGTAGGATACCTCTGTGGTGTTACAGAGGAATTCTGCCTAGGCCACATTCGGCCTGTTGCAGAGGATCCTAAGTATTTTAATGGTGGTAAGTAAGGTTCGTATGGACGATGGCACAGAGGGGAGTTAAGGAGGGCGCAGGTATTCTCCTACAGTGTTGTCTGTCACCAGGTGTGCGGCACAGATCAAATAATCACC
>JAAXYX010001486.1:0-22775 GCA_036851915.1 Ptenothrix huangshanensis | reverse complement strand
CTTCTCTCTCCAGTTTAGACAGCCCTGTGGTAGGTAACTGCGCCTAAAGCATATTTTCCTTTTTAATGTTGTTGTGAGTGGGAGTGGGAAGCAAGAAAAAAGTCGAATTAACTTAAGGATCTCATATAACTTATATACTACTATTTACTATACCTTCCTACAATCTTATTTCTTTGTATCACAAAGTCTTATGGCTAGCGCAGTAAAAACACAAGGAAGAGAACTTCTCGTTGTGTCACTATAACATATGTACACGAGAATGAGAGGAAGACGAAGACGGACGCAGAAGGATTACGCAAAAATATTCCCCGTTAAGTTAATCATGTACGGGTTATTATTAGATTAGTATGAGGAATGGCAGGGAGTGCAGTATCGGTGAAAGATGGATGTGAAAACAATCCATTCTCATTAAAATTTACTCGATCACAGGACGGTTTTACTGTGGCTTTTTGGCACTGTTTCTCCACATAATGTAATTCTGAAGCTTGGAGTGTAAAAGTAACTAGAACTAGTGGGTAGGGGAAAGGGGCAAGAGCCATGGAGTGGAGGAGGACATGCAGGGCAGGAGAAAAGTACGAAACTAACTACGATCAAGATCAGGCGCGGATCCAGAGAGGGGCGCTAGGGGCTGCAGCTCTCTCCATGAATATGAAATTAGGGGTAGAAAAACAGATGCAGTTTTTCGAAAATTGCACAAAAACTAGTGCAGTTTTTTAAAATTTGCGTGTAAACAGATGCGGTTTTTTAAAATTTACACAAAAACAGGTGCAAGTTTTTGAAATTTACACAAAGCAGATGCAGTTTTTTGAAATTTACACAAAAACAGGTGCAAATTTTTGAAATTTACACAAAGTAGATGCAGTTTTTTGAAATTTATACTAAAAATGGTGCAAGTTTCTGAAGTTTACACAAAAACAGGTGCAAGTTTTTGAAATTTGCACAAAAAAGATGCATTTTTTATATAAAAACAGGTGCAGGTTTTTGAAATTAATAATATAACGTAGTATAAAAATAAATAATATAACGTTGTAAATATAACGAGGTTTTTTTCATTAGCCCCCTCCATGAACTTTGTGTGGAACCGCCCCTGATCAAGATGACAAAGTAAAAGCAAAGGTAACGAAACGACGACGACATTTCTGTGGGTTTTCCTCCACCAGTAACCAAACCAGAGGAGTCCCAAAATCTACTGAATGCTGTCTTTTGTACAGTATCAATATTATGTACCTACCTATACTGAATACCCACAACCTCGGTTGCCTCACATTATGGGCTGGAAGCACCTTGAGCACACAGTGCGGGGAACACTATTACCTTTTATTCATTGTTCTTGCTTACTCCCTGTAGCACAATCTCATTAAGATATTCTAAAATCCAAGTCCAAAGGCTAGTTGCCGCAAAATTGAAACTGAGTAAGTCGAAGAACACCGAGAGCGCAGAGTGGGAATTATGTTACATTAATTGTATCTTCGGATTTAACCAAGGCAAGGGAAAGTGAGGCTGATGGAAAATCGACGATAACTCACGATCAGCTCCCGTGTCAAGTTACATATTTACCCAGGGCATGGATATATCTATATCTCTACAGATACTATACTCTTGGGCGGTAGGTGCATAGGAACCTACCTAACCTGTGTACCACGTTGTCATAGTCAAGATTCTATTTACAAAGATCGTTCATGCACTCCTGTTACATCATGTTTGCAATTGGTACTTGATTGGAAGCTTGTATTCCGTAAATGGAAAACCTTTTACGATCTTTTATGCTGTCTGTGTTTGTGTCCGTCTATTTCATGACATGGTGCAACTACATATGAACGTAGGTAGCTACCTATTTCTCCATACCGCCAATCCAGTTCGGGAGAATCCCACGTGGGTGTCTTTAATGTAGGTAGAAAGATGTAGACAAGTCACGTCAAGTAAACCGACAAGATATAAAATCAAATTATTCACATTCTCATCCCTCCAAAAACAAAACAAGAGATGGATCTTGAAATGTGAAATCCTTGTCGTCTCTAATCTGCTGGATAAGCTTAATAAATTACAAAGACAAAAGAAGCTATTGAAAGTGGGATAATACATTGCTTGCACAGCGGAAAATATCATACCATACTAATACCACCTATAGGTACTAATAGTTGATAAAACACGAACATATTTTTGGGCATAAATAAGCTCCTCTCAAGACTCTGACTTGGTCAGAGATACGGAAAGTGATTGTGAGTGCGAGAGATATCAGTAGAGAGAGAGCGAAAGAGTTGAACTTGACCCCAGCATGACCCCGGTTGACATCAAAAGGATTAATCTAAAGTATATTTTTACATCCAGCTGCCAAGCCAATGCTGTTCCATTCCAAGGTCTCAGGCTGAGTTGCTCCTGAACAGAGTCAAAGCCACAGACAAATTAAATAAATGAACTTGAACTACACTTGTGCTCCTACTGTGCCGGTAATGCACTGTATATACATACTGTACCCACCCGGTGTACTGGAGTTTGGATCTGGAGTATACCGTACCCCAGACCAGCCTATAATCATAATTATATACATACATGTTGCTATCACACAGCTATTCGTATTGGTTCCGACCAAATGGCAGACGATCGATGGGTTTGTAGGGAATCTGTCTGTGAATGTGAATCGACTGATGAAATGAAGTGCGATTACTTGTAGAATCCTTTCTTTCCGCACATGGTGTTACACACTATACACTTAAACCTACGCAGGAATGACAGTCATTCTATCATTCCATCATTCTTTTATCTTATTCTTAGGGTCTTCTTGGCACTCACGACTCATGACTGTATAAAGCTAAAGATTAAATACTGGAAAAAAGGATTGGGAGTAGAAGACGTCAATACTAGTAGGTACCTACTAATAGTTAAGTCAAACCGAGTCAAGGCAAGGCAAAAGACTAGGCAGGGCAAGATTGCCTGTTGATCCCTGTGGTCATGAGCTTGATTACAAAATTATCGTCGTTCCTTCTCTTATCTCAGTATGTTCCGTCTCGGCATCTTGGCATTTACATAGTCACGTGCAGTTGGAAATGAAAATAAAGTGTGTAGAAAATTTGTCCACGCACTCCGACCACCCGGGGAATTCTGCCAAGTCAAAGCCAAGCCGACATTATCTGTTGGCGACAAAATGCTCTGTCTGATCCAGACCAAGATCAAGATCTAGATCTAGATCTAGATCCAGATTCAAAGTGAGATCCAGAACAAGATCTAGATCCCGATCCCAATCCAGGTCCAGATCCAACTAACTCAAAATACAAATCCGAATCCGAATCCGAATCCAAACTCAGTGCGGTGCAATGCTCTACAGGGTATACTAACGATATGTACCTAGTCGTTGAAGGTAAAAAAGAAGCCATGTGTATTTTTCTCCATATAGAAGCAAAAGCAATCGAAACACACCTTGAGCTACAAGCAAAACAAATCATAATACCTCAGCTTCAACCATCTTATGCGTGGATTTATTCGGCTTCTAGTGAAAAATTCGGGAGTTAGTTCTCCTTCTAAGGAAAACGACGTATGGTTGATTTTGCACCTTCACCATCTTATTATAAGTAGAAAAACATTATGATGTATGTATGTAATAAATACCTCTGAGAACTCAGTGGCTTATACGATGTTCAATTACCTATTCTTTCATCCATAATAATTTGTCTACCGCCGCCGTAAATCGTTGATACTATCGCGAGGCTCTTTCCTCAGTTCCATCCTAGTAGGAAGCATGACAGTGGCAAAAGTTCTCAGGAATAAGATAAAATTATGGAGAGGAAAAAGTTATTACAGCCCACAGCTACCGGAGTACACAGCGAATTAGTCGACGGTCTGAGGGAAGAACATGGAGGTACTCCACAGAAAGGATGAAGTGCTTTTTTATTACCATCATTCCCTCCTGTCCTTTCAACTGTTCTGTTCACTAGTCTTGGATTTTGCACCAAGTAATTTGTGCACATTTGAGCAACTTTTAGTCGGATCATTACTTTTCCTAAGCACATAGAAAGCACATGCAATCAATGCGCAGACACCGTGTAGCCTTTCAAAAGGAATAGGAACACACGACACGGATACAAATTTATTTTAATTCGGTATGCTGTCCGGGAACAATTATTAGTATTGCCATGGAAATTATTCACTCCACGTAGGTAGGTGTCTATGTACATAAACATAGGAGGTTTACCGCCTCACACCACATGGTATCAAAATTCACCCCAAAAGTCTAAATTAACATGAGATATATGGAAAAAAATGCAAGAAATAGTGAATCATAGTAATGTAAAGAGCTGGAAGAGTTGGAGTTGGACTGACGATGAGACTGTGAAGGAAACAGAAAAGTAGCCAACCATTAGGCATTAGGAATCACGAATGGGATGAAATATAGTGGTGGGTAAGAATACTCTTGCACTACCCGGAGCAGTAGGAGTGTATAGTGGTGGAAGAGACCTGTTCCGACATCAAGCATGAAAGTAAATAATGGGCACCATATCCATATATTCGAATGTGCTCTTCAAATTGATTGACCGAACAATGCCATTTCAAGTTAAAAAATACGACTGGAAAAACGACCCTACTTGCTTTCTCCTTGCCATTGTTGGATTATGAACTGTGTATTTCATTTTTTATCACGCACATAAATCCAGCAATAAGCTTTCCTCCTTACAACACACAGTACACATCAAATAGTTCACACCTCTCGGGCGCAGTCGAAAATCCATGACAATGGATGAATCGTTATGAAAAGGTAAATGCCTCTCAGGATGAAATGTCTCTTCCGTTTATCCTCTTACAAGGAGAGATTGTATTCAAAGACATGCCATAAAAACTAAGTTTCCCTTCTCCATCCCGTCCATAAGAAAAGCAGGGAAATGTTGACACGTATCAAGTCACGCTGTGTTTCGCTTGCACAACAGTCCAACTTTGATCTTCGATCAGATGAAAGTATATAGAGAAAGAAGAAGGAAGCCATGATTTTGAGGTAAAAGTAGGTCAATCACTCGTGCATGAGCCCACTGTCTATGTATACTAGATATATATATATATACCTATGTAGAAAAGAGTAGTAGACGGATGTAGACTACACTCCACTCCAGTTAACACAGGTCACGATAACACGATAGCACCAGTCCCACTTCCTCTCACACATCTAACCCAACCACGCGAGAGCCAGGGAAAAGTTCATACCTACTCTGCTTTGTTAAAAGCTTATCTTAGTATGCACCTACATCATTTTTCCCTTTTCTTCCTCACCATAACTGCCTATCACCCTGCCTAGTATGAAAGCTGAATTACAGCTCTCAACTTTTCCACATCTTGATTAGGTATTGTTAGGTCTTTAGATCTTTAGAACACTAATTGGGGTGACTTTATGCCGTAAAGATATGCAAACTACGGGATTCCAGTTGAACTTCAAACGTTTAGGCTCTTATGGTGTTTGCCTTAAATCCTCTGTGTATGGCAATGCTCCATTATTTACTATTTGCGAGCAAATTAGTAAATGGAGGAAAAATTTACAGTGCCTATAATAAAGTACCTAATACGTATGTCTACATAATATGTACATTAAGGTACAATCTTGGAAATGAAGAATGAACGCAGGGAAGACTGTGCAGCGAGAAATTTTTACGAGCATAATATTGCAAAACGCTGTCATCATTTCAATTCTGCATTCTGCCCCTGTGGAATCATACGAGGCGAATGTGAGTAAGGAGTAATAAGGCAATGTGGAAGGGTAAACTAGAAATGCAAGCACACTAATGTATTTGTCTCCCTTCCTACTCCAACCTTCCTACCTAAAGTACAAGGGCACGCATTCAGGTATTTGCACATATAATCTTTCTCTAATAAATTAGAAATACGTTAATTGATCGAAAACAAAATGTGCAATGTTACGAAAGCCTTCCCAGTTTCCTAATTGACGTGAATGATGTGCCAATTCCTCATTGTCATACTTCACATGATTAACGGCAAGCACGAGCAATCGTCCGGACTCCGCAGTCCTTTCCTTGTGCAATTAAAACTATTAATACACCATGAATCGTGGGGCACGGGGCACGGCACATGAGCATGCAGCTATAGTAGAGATGGAAATCTCGCGTTTCCGGTCTCCGAATCCAAAGCCAAAGCTCTCGAATTTTCAACCCTAAAAATATGTAGGTGAGTCCAAATAGGGTTGAAAATGATTTTTTTCATTTTCGAATGTTTTGGTTCAAAGCACAAAATACCCACATGGAAAAATTGGACTTTAATAGATTTAAAAATATAATACATTTTGCTTTGCAAAATTTTGCATATTTAAATATTCATTTAGCGTCAAAACTAATTATTGATATTTTAAATTATGTAAACTACTGAAAAAAATAAACGAATTAAACTAAACTACTTGAAATATTTTTAAACTAACAAACTATTGATATTTTTCTATAAAAAGTCTCGAAACTATGCAAAGTCTCGGTCTTGAAATTCGAGACTTTCGATTTTCCCTCGATACTTCCATCCCTAAAACAGTAAAAGTAGTTATTTATTATAAGAGTAGAGAAAAAGCAACAGCCACAGTGAAAGCCAAAAGTTCAGGAGGAAGAGGAGTTTCCAGCAAATAATAATCTTAATGGAAACATGTTTCCTATTTTGGTAGTTATGAGGATGTTTGCCATAAGAAATAATAATGTTGAGCAGCTAGTCTTTAAATTCTTTGTTTCGTACGAACCAACAGCTAATTTATTGAGATCACGGAGTGCCTTCGTACTCATGATTATTTACGACTTCGATCTCTATACAGAGCTTTCAGCTTCAATGTTGGTGAAAGTCTTTGAATGGTCGGAACAAGTTGTAATGCAAGTCTATCATTGACGGTGAGTTAATGTTAACCGTAACAACAGAGCTCGACGGTTAGAGGACTAGGTACCTAACCTACGTACGTAAACCTAGTAGGGACATAAGTGTGCGGTAAATAAAGGGAAAGTAAATGAGAGTCACAGAAGACATGAGTTGTGCCTTGTTTCGTTCGTACATCTCGCTATTTTATTTCCTGTGTGGAATTCAAATGTTTTGCTTTGCTCAAACAAAACACCATGCCTAGAAAAGCATGGCATGGCGTGGCATGGCGTGGCATGGCATGGCATCATAGCCCGAATAGGAAAGAGAAGGAGAATCAGAACCAAAAGGAGAACTAGAGTCAGAGTCAGAGTCAGGTCCCAGTGAAATTCATGGTAAGTAGTAGCTTTCTACTCCTCCAGTCTACCTGCATACTTTGTTGTTGGAAAATTGTCTGACTCCCTCGTATCTATAACTTTCACTATCACACTCAGTCGAAAAAGAGCTCACTCTTTGGAACACCATGCCATGGTATGGTATGGTATATGTAAAAGCGACCTGAAAGTACGCAAGCACAGATCTGTGCTTTCGATAAACAGGGAAAAGTTCCAGTGTAAACATCATTCTTAACTTATTCCACGCTCCCCGTCGTCTCGTGTGTACCGGAATATGTATCCACAAGACCCAAAAGACGAAGTGGAAGAAGTGTGTTCATCTCACTTAAAGTCCACGAGAGCCCAGCAAGAACATGTAGTCCACACACTCTGACGCTCCTCAAGTTGTCGTCGTAGAATGAGGTGCCCAGTGTAAATTGTACCGAGTACGTTTCCCCCAACATTTACGGTTCCCGGGCGCCAAATTTAAATGTAAATTACGAAAGGCCCCTCTCTCACTCTCAACTCAACTGCTTTTTGAGGTTTCTCGCTTATTTTTGCTCGAGACAAAGAAGGCGAGGCAAATTGCAGATCTGTGGTTGAGGAACAATAACATATTTGATATTTGATGGCAATCCCGTTGTCTACTCTACTCTACACACACGCATGGAGCGTAGTGAGTTGGAGAACGAATCGGAGGTACCAACTACTACATACTATTTTACAAGTTATGAGTTACTCCATCTGGAATTGCGATCGAGTTTTATATCTAATCAACAATCTAAGATAATCCCTACTTTTACTTTGTTCGTCAGCCCAACCCAAAGCCTTCATCACCTTTCCCATTGATCTTTCTTTTTTTGGAAATTAGTAAAGGTATTTGGAGAACCATTGTTGAGCAGCAGAGTTTATGAGTAAATATACAAGTACCGACATATATAGGTATGTATATCTAAATGCTGTTTGCTATTACTGAATGATTGCTAGTTGCGACCTACGACGCAATCTGTGGATCAGGAGATTAGCTGTATTAATAGCTACTTGAATGCAAACGCCACATTTAATGATCCGAAGGCCTCCATAGTGATAGCAATTTCCGTTGACTAACTACTCCAATAAAAGCTAGCCTCGTATCACATCACATCACATCACATCACATCACATCACATAGCATCGTATCGTATCGTATCGTATCGCATAGCATCGTGAGTCGTGGTTGGACTACATATAACAAACTAAACCAGTTGCAGGGTGTGCGGAATGAAGTATCAATAATTTCATCGTTATCGGCAGTATGGAGTTTCAAGACTCATAAAAATGCAATCTACAACATGACTTATCATCATCATTTGCCTTTGAACATTACACACCGGAACTGGCATTATAAGTAAGGCGCGGTGGGTAATAGGCGCCTGCCTCGACCTGGTAAATATGTAGTCGGTGTACACACCCGGTCCTGGTTAGACTCTCTGCCCCAGCAGTGCGATATGCGATACGAATACGATGTACACCAGGCACGATACCATCTTCCCATTATTCACTTCCACTTCATGTTCACACACAGAGCAAGACCCACATTATGGCTGCAGTCTGCCGAGCTTGATAAAAAGTAGAAGGTAACAACTACACCATCCAGATCCAGACGGTGTGGAAAATTCGATTTCAATTTTATTGAAGTCAGGGCATGGCGGAAGTTGCGATTCAGCGTCCTTGTGGTAACCATCTTGTGGTCCCTTGGACTAAGATATATTGTGTATACATGGATGGTAATGGGAGCAGTTATTTAAACATTTTTCCCTACTCTGAGTGCACCAGCTCCAAGCAATGAAAATCCTCGTGAAACTTTTAACCAACACTTCGTACTTATTTTGGGTTCACTTCACAGTCCCCACGCAGTAGAACCAACGCAACTGAATTCCACCTTCACAGTTGCAAATTCCATCCTCCCTATAATTTCATGGATCTAGATTCTTTCTTTTGCTACAATTTCCATAGAAATCTAATGCCTATTTACTTGACGTCCCACAAGGTAGAAACTTTCAATAAGACGTGAGAATAAATGTCTATGCATTCACACCTACATGCAGTATCTACATATGCTGTATTGATATATTCGAGTTTTTCTAGATATATATGTAAAGGCATATACATTGGTATATATTTGTGACAGTTTGTATTGCTGAATACTTGTGCTCCTAATAAGTACCTGTACGATCAACCATCAGTAACAGTATAAAGCATCATGGCCATGGAATTGAATCGTATCTCATCATACAATCTCATTCCCATTATACTTGTTGAAGAAGGAAAAACGCTTGTTTTGGATGTCAACGTAATTCCTTCGTCTCTAACATGACAATTTCATTAGGCGTCGAAGCCGAACAACAAACACACTAAGGACGGAACGGTGCACATCATATGGTGCCTTTCTAAATTGCAAAGAAAATTCGTACACAATGCAAATCACTTTATTTGTGAAAGGGAGACATCAATATTCATCGCTTGCTTCTGTGTACTGGAATTAGAAAGTGGGGTTACTTTGAAGTTGTTCTTTTCAAAGGCAAGAGTCAAGTACGCAAGCACAAAGAAGCTGAATCTGAAAATTATTATGTTTTCAGTTTAACCAGCTGCCGACAAAGTGCCTAGTTTACTTATATGTAATAATAGTTCACGTCTGTCAATCCGCCTGTCTAGGTAGTATTCAAAAGAATGCTGAATCGTCGTCCATAGTGCCAACTTGATTAAACAAGGTGCTCTACGGACACGTTGTATGTGTTTCTTCGCTATTGTGTATTTTCATTGGTATACTTACTAGTATTTTAGCATTTAATTCTTAGTACAGTACATACATATAAATTGTATACTACATAGACACAGAAATTTGAGCTGTCTTAATCCAATTCATTAGAAATTGATGCAGGCTAGAAGTGCTGAATTTTAGATGGAGAATGCCATTAGAAATGCATTCTTAATGTTCATCCAAACCTTTTTTATAATTTGGTAAGGAACTTGGCGAATAAAGCATTCAGGAAGTGGAAGGCAAGTTATGCATGTTGATAGGTACGCCGTTTCTTTACAACCATCCGCTACTTTAATCAATTCTTAACAATGCCTTCTCTCTCTCTCTCTTTCGCTCTCTCTGCAGTCACAGATTTGTAACAGAGGTAAACAAACGTGAGGAATACGAATCCCCTGTGAAACTAGTAAGGAACACACGGTGAAAATTGATATGAGAGCGTAAGTCGTAAAGCATGCGGAAAAGGAAAAAGTAGACTTTTTTTGTAAACAAAAAACTTACTGTCATCTCTGAGGAAATAATCTGCTATATAATGAAAACGTCATCTCAAATTCGTATCCTTACTTTTTCCCTTTTCCCTTTCCCAACATGCTGTCACACTGCCCACTCCCTGTGCTTATAGGTTTTACAATTTTCTATCAAAATATTTTTACCTTAAGCTTAAATTGTTTGTCATACTATAAGTACACATGCATGGAGCTTAAATATTGGTGGCAAAGCAAAGTAAAGCAAAGCAAAACATCACATCTACATTGTATACAAGATTCAAATGGTCCCATCTGCAACTTTGTAAATTGGTGCAAAATGTGCTAATTATTTGAAAATTGTTACTGTAAGAACGGCACACTTCCTCTGCCTTTCATCACTGGAATGAACCAAAGATGTTTGAGAAAGTGCATAGGCCTTTCTTTCATTTAAAAAAATGTGTAAATGGGACATGTTGAATGGCGGGGAAGTGTATAGAAAATTCCTTGCTTGCACCTGCAACCACGATAAATTACAAGTCCATATAAAAACATACACCCACATAGTTTGAAAGTAGGTAGGCTATAAAAACCAGAACGTAAGACGATTACGCGGGTATTTCTGTCATGGTTATAATCGGTGAAATGATTGCGATAAATTACGGAAAAATGTCTCGTCCTGAAGGACGAAAGTAATGAAAGTATGAAGAAGCCGTGGAAGAAAAAAAAATCCCTTGAAAATATGATTACTGCTGATTTCATTTCGTTGCATTTTCTTCCGCTTGCCAAGTTACGGTTACGGGTACCTACTATTGGTGGTCTTAAGGGTTTGCCTTTAACGATTTCATTTGATTCTAGTGGGAAAGTTGGGCGATGCAGGAGATTTCTCTATTTCACACTTCCCCTCTATAATGGCTTCTATAAAAGTTACAGAGCATATTTACGTGGGTGTACATAATTATATGTCCAACGTCATCGTTAGGGACTGGAAGTGGAATGGGAATGGGAAGCATGAAAGGCAGACACTGTATAATGTCGGTACCTAACATGTAATAAGAACCAGGCTGGTGGTGGAATATTGTAAGAAATGTCGTGACTACGATGGAAAGAGACTGTGAGTACCTTGCGAAATTCTCTTCGAGACTGTACCAATACTGTATACAGGGAAGAGACTTGTGCTACACAAGCCATACGAAATCATCCCACACCACACCACAATACAAACTCCAGGTCGTGTGACAACATCTGCCTGCATAGGCTCCCATGCTTTCTTATCCTATCTACACATTTGCCACCTGCTTGAATCCTACGGATTTCCCAACACAACTTACATTCTTCTCAGTTCGCAGATTAGATGCTTCTTCAACTAGTTTCGAATTTATTTACAGTGTGAAACATGATAGCACGGCGTTCGGTGATGTTGATGTGGAGAAGCAACTAGTCCAATCATGGATTTCACCTTCACCGTAGCTCCCGACTACTGCACCGCAGTAACTAAAACAACGTCCTTCCCATTCCTCTTCCTGTTCTAGTTCCTTCACAAAGTACACAGCCAGCATGTATATAGGCACAATGCGCCGAGTGACAGCTTATCTGAAATGTTTTCTTGGTTACAATAACAGACATGAATATGGGCGTGACCTTGTTTCAAAGAGAACAAACACCGGAGAAAGGAAAAGCAAAAGCAAATGCAAAGGGAAGAGCAAGCAAAAAGGAAAGGGAAAGGCATCACGAAGGTGCAAGACACAGACAGTGAAAGCTAACCTGTAACAAAATACAAAATAATCTTCCCTTTAGGTACGGAATGAGAGCATTTTTCACACTTTACCCAGTAAGACGCAATTTCATCAACGGTTGGGCTCGATGAATGCGAAGTACCTTGTTACCGTACTCCATTCCTTCGGTAGCTTTTCTTGGTCTTTTTCAGACGTGCATATTATTTGTGTGCATAATGTAGTGATCTACACGTGTTCACGTACCTTCTCCCTACCTATGCAGAATATCTGAAGGAAAATAAAAATGGATAAACTGCAGCAACTGGGTGACGTGGCTTTAGCACATAAAATGCTTTTCCGAAATCAAAATCGGACAGATAAATACGGAGCAGTCGTGTATTGATGTACCTTTCAAATATGAAATGCTGACGGAGTCAGACTGAGAGAGCATATTGTTTTCTCTCCAGATGTGCAGCGTCATACAAAATCCATAAAAGGTCGAAAGAGCTCAAAACTCAATACATATTTAACTGTCATCTTTTAATCTTCTCAACATTTGGATTGGGAAACCTCCGTCTCCACCCTGAGAGACGTGAGGTGATCGTAATAATCTATCTAAGAGCTGAACCGTGAAGCTCGAACCTCTTCCATGCTCTGCTCGGCCACCAGAATAATCGATGGCTCTAAAATTTTGCACACTTGCTTAAAAATCTTGTCTCTTTTCCATGTATACTGCAGGAATTTTTATGAATTGCCAGGTAAGCTTGTAGAGGAGTGGTAACTTTCAAAGGGAAAAAGTTTGTTCCCTTCACAAGTTTATGGAGAATGGTGGCGAACAAGAGGACACTAGAGAAATGGAGACTGTGAACTGTGACTGTGACTGTGACTGTGACCATCATGGTCTTTTAGTATCGCTACCTACTTACAATCTCTATATGCTCCTTCACTACTGGTGATTATTTTTTAAATGTGTGCTCTGCTCCTCTACGGCTCTATAGTTTTGCATTGGACCGGACCGAACTGACTAAGCTGTGAATGTCCTTCATTACGAAAATTGGATGCTGGAAGAGTTTCCGTGTCAATCAACTTGTGTGATCAGCAAGGACAAAATAATTACGATAATGCTCCACCTTTTTGAATAGATCTATATTAATGAAATTGACTTTCGGGGTTGGTTGGTCCAATGAGTTGATGATATGTAGTGGTGAAATTCCCAGTTGCAGAGTTGCAACTTTCTTACCTACATACCTACGTGCCTATCTACCCAGTCCCCATTTATCATGCTGTGTACTTTCCGATAGTGGGCTCCCTTCAACATTCAAACCGTGAAATGAGCAATTTATGAGAAATAAGAAAGAATTTGTTAATTACATTTTGTAGATAAAAAGGAGAAGCCACAAGTCTATTAATTTGGATAGACAGGTACTTTCTACAGTCTTTTGTATGTCTAAGATTAATTTTACCGACACTTATTCACCTACTTTACCTGGTTAGCCCAACTAAATAAATTAGATTTTCTCCACAAGCTCTTTGTACACTTGTACTTTGTGTTTCAAATTCGGACTTTTTGACTTACGCCTCTTCCATTTCCCATGCTTCCATTATTCTCTATGTTTTGTCCGGATTTACACAATGGTACACTGAAATACTACTACAATTAGGTAGGTTGTTGGGTGCAAGACTCACACAAGTTTTGTTCACTCCGTATCCGTACCACAGTAACTGAGCACACAACTTCTCCAGCCCGTCTCATAAACACCGAACTAGCCTCAACACCTTAAATCCATGTTTAATTAGCATGAAATTTGCATAAAATAATCTAATTGGTAACAGACAATTAAATTCAACTTTGACTACATCAAGAAAGAGCGGAGCACTGCACGGGAAGCTATTGAAACGAAGATAGGTATGTATATATAATATCCTTCCCGAAATCATTATTATTGGTATATACATACCTGTCTTTGCCACTAAGAACATTAGGAAAAATTATGCCTTCAAATATGAAGGAAGATAGTTGGGAGGTAAAAGGAAAATTTTTACATAGGCATGTACTGTAAGTTCTGACGTTCTAACGCCCATGCTGAGTTTGGGCAAGGGGTAGTGCTTGTGAATCACATAACGTGATGAGCTGTAATTGTATTAAGGTAAGGATTAAGATTGCTACTCTAAGCTAAAAAATAAATGCGCCTACTACATCCTAGTACGAAAGTAGTCGTAATCTTAATATAGTAATATCACCAGTAAGACAAAAGTCATATCGCAAGGTATAAGAAAAGCATAGCCACCTTAAATGAGTTTGGATTAATTCCCTTCCCAGTTATTTACTGGGTCCCAACAGATACCTGGTTATGCACTGCTGCCTTTTTTCCAAATTACGATTATGGGTAAAAATGAAGCTCAAACAAATAGAATTGCTGTTCATGTCCGAGTTTCTGAGTCCATGGAGTCACATTAAAAGAAATAGCCTTACTTTCATTTCTGTTTACCGAAAGAATCATTACAGTCAGTCACAGGAGCTTACTAAACATGACAAAGATAGGTGGATAGATTGGGCAGAATGAACTGACTCCTTTTATTTGTTGACTAACCCTGGTCTGGCCATCGTGCATGCAACGTGGTAGACCAGCTCATGTCGGTAATTGTTTTGGCAAGCTAATTGATCTACCATTTGGATCAAATGTCAAACAAATTTTTACTCAATTTTCCCCAAAATTTCATGTTCATGAATGCCAATTTACCAGCAAAAAACATGACAAAGCATGTTCCCTTTTGACTGTATGTATGCACCTATGTACCAAAGAAGGGAATGAAATAAATACTCTTTTTGCTGAGGCTACTTCGGCACACCACACAAATGCATAAAATTGCATATGGTCGGTATAGGTTACTATCGTAATAGCATAATTAAACGCATATACATACATACCTAGTTTTATACTTTCGTTTGAACATTCATTTGGTAAAAAGGGGATTTCAACCTTGTGGGCTACGTGGGTAATCAATAAAATACTTGGGAACAACTTACTCACAGTGGTTGACTTGGGTTCTCTACTTTTTTCTGTCTCTGGTCTAGTGTCATCCGCAGGTTGGCAATGCTAGCGGAGTGATGATACCTAAATGTATCCTTCACTATACTTCGGATGTCTTTCATGCGTCGTTTACTCTATGCCTGACTCGAATTAAATACCGAAAACGAAAACGAGCAAGTGGGAACTATAACTACATATATGTACCTATGTAGGTAGGTAGGTATATATTGTATGTAAGGTAGACCCAGAAATGGTGGAGTCATCCCACAATTTGCAACCACTTTTACCACATTTACTAAATAAATAAAATTACACTACTTCTCCTAACACCCCTGAACGTACGTAGGAAATTATATAAGTTCATTAAATTAAATTAATCCCATTGGATTACTCTTACAGCCACCTCAAGAGTAAAAATACAGTCTGACCTGAATCACAAAGGTCCATGGGTGTCAAAAAATTAAAGGTAAAAATTAAAAATTAATTTGGCCGCTTCGGTCGTCATTGATCTCAATTTAGGGCGTATTCTTTGCATCTAAATCACTTGGTTGATTTCCTATTCTAAATTATCGCTACTGCAAACAATTTTAAGTCTTGAGAAAACGAGTAGCGTTCGATATTCATGCTTATTTTTGCACCTTCAACTAGGTTGCATGTATTTAGGAGTTCAGCGAATTACAAATCTAGGAAGGAAGACCAAAATCTAACTATCTAGCATTCCGCTATAGAAATAAAGTCTGACTTTATATATAATGATTAGTACACACACCTAACAAGGATGGAACCTGACTGGAAAGATATCCACTTATACGATAACGACATTCATCCCTAGTACTATTACGATTTTCAATCCAGAAAACCGACCACCCCGCCCCCACCCTCCACTTTCCTTTGTGGAGTTTAATTTCTGTCAATTCATTTAATTCTATCTAGTACGATTCTAGATTTTCTTCTAGATGCGTAGTCATTGCATTTAGGGGCGTATAACGTTAGAGAAAACATCCCGATATGAACCAAAATGTTGCCATCTCTTCCCCCAATGCTCTTGCAGGTAGAACACACAATGCGAAGGGTTCGATCGAAGTAGTACAAGATTCAGACACACACGCTTTAGTACGGGAGAGATGCATCCCAAGTGGCTTATTAAGGTTAAGGGTATCTTTATCAGCGAACCAAACATAACTGCATCGATTTTCAATCACGGACCCACATTGCACACGAACCCGTACACATGGCATAAATTCAAAAATTACAGTTCAAAGAGGAACTCAAACTACTCAAATAGTATCAACTGTAGTAGGAGAGGTTTATACACCTAGGAATGTATATGTACAAGAGTAACGATTAACGATTTACACTCAAATTCTGACATAACCATTTTACATGACGCCACTATGGATTTTCAAATCGTTGATATCCTCGTATTCCTCGGAATAACTGAAGAAAATAAGTCCACTACGTTACTACTTGTAGACAGTAATATGGAGAACGACTATGGGACTTTACGAAACAAAATAAAGTTGGTACCGTCCTAGAATGAGCGACCCGCAACAAAGACTCAGGCACTCCGTACACTAGGATTCAACTTTTCTAATCCGTAAATGGCAAATGGTTGTGATGAACGCTACAACGTAAATAATCAATATTAAAGACCAAGTATTAGGACCAAAAGAAAACAGATGGTGAATTTAGTAAATCCTGACTGATTTCTTAAGTACAGCTGTGCTGTGACTTTCTTCAATTAATAATGAAGCTAATAGATGTGTTCTCACAAAATCAATGAAGGGTCTTCAAATATTCCTTTCTTAGCTTCTACATATCTACTTGGCTTTACACCCTGCCTCGGATTAGTATGAATGGGAAAATACATGTAACTATGGATAAGACCTAGTTGCATATATGAACATGTATGTAGTGGGCATACAATAAAAATACGTAATCCTATTCCAGCCCAAACTTTAAATCAAGGAGACAATGCTCACACGATCTGGTTGCTCTATTCTGCTGTGAACAAAAGTGCTCCTCGAACTTCACCAGCACACACACACTTTTTACAAAAAATTTATATTAAAAGTCAAGATAGCACCGAATAAGGCAATATTAATTTATTTGTGGAGAAGATTCTAGTCATTTCGATTCCAAGAACTCCACTGTGATTACATGGAAATTGTTTTGCATTACTCAACATTACTATATGCATATACTATACTAATATATCACACTCCATTGATTCCAGTTTTCCAGTATAAACATTTCTTTAGGTAACCATGAGACTCAAACCCACAGATCAAAGGGTATAAAAATGGAATACGTCAAGGGGAGTTAAAATGTGCTGCTTGAAGTAATAAAAAATCATGATTGGTTTAAAATTGCGATGTCGTACAATGCTGTGTAATTACATGATTTGAAATTGCAGTACTGATTCTAAAATATATAGCCTGGTGACCTTTACATTGCTAATTTTTCACGTTGTCTCACAAGCATTACTTTTCAACGTATCCAGCCGGATTCAAAGGATATAATTAATGTATGTATACATTTTTAAATTCATAGCTCCAAAGATCAATGATCTGGTACCAACATACAGCGCATTCGTCAGCATTAGTAATTCAAAAACTTAATATTCCCCAAAGTTCGATTCTTCTTATGGCATTTAACATGCAATTTTTGGAAGAGTCCCCTCTATAATGAAAGTTTCCGAAATTTTGTCTTGTCACCAAATCCAACGTTGACAAGTTATGCCCGTCATTATCTAAGTTGAAACAGGATTTTGCAATGTAAAGTCACGCCCATAATAGTGGAAGAAACAGAGAATCTTAATATTATATAATTATCAACTTCCAAGAAGTAATGACTGCTTTAAATTCGTAAAATGCGCAGATGATTTATAGGTAGCAGTTCATTTGGTTCTTTCAGCTTGTCAAAACTGTTGTCACTACAAGATTACTACTTAGGTACATATTTTTGTACAAATGCATATACCTATTTGAGTCAATATTTCGTTTAAAGTTTGAGATAAGTCCTTGGTAAGTATTCTTTGTTCCAACTTAGAAATTCAATATCAAGAGTCTGTAAATTATCTACTGAGCTATAATTTACTAGTTAATAATTACAGTAATCTGATGCACAGGAACCCTCAGGGTAGTGCGATTGCAAATTAGTGAATAAATAAATAAACTTTAATATAAAAATCTTCACAAGATTTACTTCCAGAAATCGTACAGAACAGCAGATAGGCATTTTTGCAAATGAATAATAATGACCTCATTATAATTAATGCCGGTCGATAAACATTATTAACTGTACGTTGCCAAATTGCAATTGCAAAGAGAGGAATAATATTCTAAAATGATACTGTTGGGGACGAAGAGCCTTGAAAATTTAGAACGAGCTAAAGGATATAAAAAGAACTTCACTGAAATGTTGTGCTGTTAATGTTGTACTTTCAATCTTTCTCAAAGGTTAGGTACCTATCCCATTTATTATTTAGTGTCTGTTTGCACAGGACGACAGAAAAGTTAGGAAAGCGTATAAAATAATTGTATGTCACTAATATTTCCGTCAAAAGGATGAGTTGAACAGCTACTGGTAAACGTGAGTTTGTTTGTGAAGTTGAAATTAAATCATAGTTTCATTTCGTTTGTGATCTTTCAGGTATGACCGAGTTGAGAACTTGAGGTGATGTGACCCGAAGAAAAGAATTAGTGAAGGACTGAAAGTATTTGGATGGGAAGGAAATGAACGGAGACGGGTGGTTGTACGTGATTGCCGTCATGGGACTCCTCATGGCGGAGTCCAGTTTAGGAAGAAATTTGTGTCCGTCAAATATTAGTCCCTGTTCGTGTAGCGTCAAAACCAAAGGACTCGTCGTCAGCTGCGAACATTCGAGCCAAGAGAAAATCCTTGCAGCCATGAATCCTCTAAAACAAAGTCATGGAACTGTCATCTCCTACATGACATTCCGAACAAACAATATGCCTCGACTCCCAGACTTTATTTTCTTGTGTAAGTACTTCCACATACTTTAAAACCATAGTATCTCGTATCTACTTAACTCAGATATTTTGACGTTGTCCTCTTCAAAGTATAATTTATTTCGTAGTATATATATACATAGAATTGTAAGACAACATCCCTTAGATCCTCCAAATTTACTCCATTTCAACATTTCCTCCATATACGATACTATAAAACCTTATGCTCTCGTAAAACTTTGTCTTTGTCCAGCTCAAAACTATATTCGGTGGATGGTCGAATCCACCAAAGTAAGAGTTAAAATTAGAAAGTTGTTATACTAAATGGTACTGTAACTTGATACAGCTATGGATATCCGGCATCTGATTATAACAAGCACCAACTTGGTGATTCTGGAGCCAAGTTCGCTGACAGCACTGAAAGACAAATTGGATATGCTCGAAATAAATCAAAACTTGATCAGGGACATCCCAACAGCAGCTCTCTCGCAACTTGCATCAACTCGCCTACTCAACTTGAACCACAATAATATTTCGGTGATTCCAGAAGCCGCTTTTTTGGGGATGTCAACATTGCAACGTTTGACCCTCTACGCCAACTCCATCAGTCGTATTGATGCTAATGCGTTCAAGGGCGTTGAAAAGTAAGGCACTTTGACTCTTTTCCCTGGCCCTTATCTGACAACTATAACATGTTCTCTATAAGTTGGCAGTGAGGTTTACATCAAGTAGTTTCTACGGACTGTCAGAAGCTCAAATTAAACCTTCTCACGGAAAATACCAGGATAGGTTAGGCATTCCACTTTAACATCAACTCGCAAACACGACAATGCAATGTGAGGAATCTTGAAATCTGCAAGTACTCAAGTGTCTCTCATCTTTCACATTTAAACTAGTTCCTCAGCAATTTTTGTCATGTTTTTACATGTTCGCTGATTGTTATTTCCTTGAGTTTGGATACGACCAGTGATAGAAAGAGAAAAATCAAATGGAATCCACTCACTTCTATACCGTAAGCACAACTTGACACCCACAAAGAGAACGTGCTTCATATTTTATTCACGAGCGTGAGAAAGCATGCCAGGTGACAGAGTGAAGCTCTACGGTGAAGTGAAAAAGCAAACGATGACAGACTCTTTCCTTTTCGTCCTCAACCCCACTGGATTCCACACATACCTAGAAATACGAGCTTGCTGTTTAAATGCGTGTCCCATTCTCTTTCGTCTGTGTCTATTGTATCAAAACAAAATCAATGATAGAAACGACAGTGCAGCGATACATGAAGCACTAGAAAAACCAATCTTCTAGTTCTTGTATAACCTTGCCGGACCAGACCACTTCGTCATTCTCTTTTCGTCATTTTCATATAAATTTCATCAGCACCTCAATCATGTAGAGAAAACGTATTATTAGCTCGGGTCGAGAGAGATGCAAGACGTATCTTTACTCTTACAATAATAGCAAAAACTTATCTGGTATCACTTTAGGATTTCCACAAAGACACCGAACACAATGTTGCAGATGAAAAAGCAGAAGAAACCGTACAGAGTCGGGTAGGTTCGGTTTTCGAGAGATTGATTAGGCTATCAGAGAAGTTTTACAAATGTTGTCTTGGCTCAAGATCTCTCGACCAAGTAATTAGTAAAGGCGACGGAACATGCTCTTAAACTAGAATCGAAGCGAGAAGTAATAAATGAAGTGAGCGTTCTTGAATAAATAACAACTATCAAGGGATAACCATACCCGCCTTTCCACCGTAGTCTTTACACAGTCTAAATCCAATCTCACTGCTGTGTCTAACAGCCCGTAATATTACGGGTGTTTAGCCCTGTCTTTTTCTTGTCCCTCATATCACAACTGGAAAAACACTGCAAGTTAGTACACTAGAGTAAGTACTGTCATACAACGGTTCGTAGTTACTTGATGTCGACGTGACAAACATAAAAGACGAACTTCTCAGAGACTGTCACCAGCATTTCAGTTTGATGACGATTGCATTTTTGAAATTAAAGACTGCCGCTTTGATTGCCCGTTTCCAAGTTTTACTTCATCCTGCAGTACATATAAATTTCATCGCGTTCGACTTGACACTGACAGTCCCAATGTTTCATAGCGTATGGCTAAGTAAGAAGTACCATACTGCACTGCACATATGCGTATACAAATATAATGTAAAGACCAAGACGAAACAAAGGAAATGGTGTCGTCAGGATAATTGTGTATTTGCGAATGCCAAACAGAAAGAACATACATAATACAACTGCCCGGAACAATAAAAGAGGAAATGGGCAGGTGAAGCTGATGGTTATATTTTATGCGAACTGTCTGTACGTATGATTGCAGAGAATTGGTCAGCCTGAATTTAGGAGCCAACAGATTGACTGAAATTCCCATCAAAGCAATCTCGAAACTTCCTAATTTGAACACCTTGGAACTGCAAGAGAATCGAATTGAGTCCATCAAGGAAAAAGATTTTACTGGTTTGGCATCTTTTCTTTTTTCCTTTCTTTATTTCTACCCGCATCAGGCTTTGTAGAAACCTTTCCCAGTAGTTCTCTCACTCCCACTTGCTTTTCTGTTGTCATTTTCCTGTCAACAATCCTTTCCCCCCAAAGACGAGACCATCTCACACAATCGCTGAATTAAGTTAATCTTGGGATTTGACGATGACGATGCACATGTAACTAAAGGATAAATTATTTGGAACAGGTTTGTCCAATCTGGACATGCTCAAGTTGGGTCATAACCAGATTATGGAATTAGGACCCTACGTCTTTAGGTCACTAGCTCGAATGAGTTCCTTGGAGCTAGAATCTAATAGCATCTCACGGATAGATGAAAAAGCCTTCTATGGACTAGAAGGTAAGTTAACCCTACACAATAATATGTTACAGTAACAGTACCGGTCTTATACCAGTCTTTTCCTCTAACTCGAGCCAAATGCTTTTTGCTGTAATAGAGTTTCGGTATCAACGTACCAAGTCGTGATCAACTTATGTGGGGTTTTCAATACAGTCGTGCGAAGTCGTATGTCCGATTGATCGGACGACTGCATCGTACGTTCAGCAAAAATCGTGCATCGTGCATCGTGTGAGCATTCACAATGACAACATTTTTATAAGATTTGAAATGCATTAAATCGTTACAATTAATTTAAATTATGAGTTAATTAAGACTTAAAATAACGTTTTAATGCTTCCTTATCCTAGGAGTAGTAATTCTTGGTCAGATTTATTTTCATCCAAGAATTCTTCGTTTCAAAACAAACCTCGCCACCAACTCATACTTAAATTATTTGCAATGCAACGCATTTAAATCCCTGATAAAAGTTTAACTACGGGATCAATTATATTTTTAAGTAATAACACTCTTAATTAATATTTTAGCAGCATCAGAAGGATTACTTTGTATTCCAAAATCGCTTATTTACAACTAAGACTAATCGAACTTCGGTTTACATTATTTGACGTTCGATTATCTACCGTCGGAGATTCTTCGGTAAGTGGTGCACGGAAAAATTCACTTTTTTATTTTACAATTTAACCTAACTGAAGATGAACTTTGACCTTCGACCACCCCCTAATTTAACCTAACCTAACCTTA
>JAAXYX010001485.1:0-22776 GCA_036851915.1 Ptenothrix huangshanensis | reverse complement strand
TGAAATAAGCCATACACTTTTACTATTTTGAGACGCATCTAATTTGCATATTGTAGGTTGGGTAAACTATAATTACAATGAATTTCTAAAGTAGTTCGAATTGATTTCAATTTTCTCATGCAGACAAACTTGAAAGTAAAGCCCTTCTAGTAAATAAATTAAGAGAGTGCATGTTCACTACTCCACTTGATTGTATTCAGTATATGTATGTTGCGACACCCGAGAAGGACGAAGAACAAGAGAGGGAACTCCTCGGCCACTTTCCAGACTTTCGCTCGCTATTTTCTCTCGCTATTTATCAAACTGCTCTTCCTGTTTACGTTTAACTACCTGGACCAGTGCGTGGCGCCCCGTCCAGTGCCTGACTAGGTTCGCATTCTTATATGCCTGCGGTGACCTGCTGGTTACTTCGGCTAACTTTTTATGACTTTTTAAACACGACGCACTAAAGCACAACTAAATTTTATAGATTGTGCATTTTTTGTTAACAAAATCTGAGATAGTAAAGCTAAATTGTTATTGTTTAACAAAATTTAGGCGAAAATTGCATTGTATTGTTAATTACAATTGTTAACAAGAATAAATTATTTCAACAAAATTCGTACAATCTTACAGCACTAACATCGAGCAGAAAATATATCATCTTAAATAATTAAAAAAGTCATCTGTTAGTCCTCTTCGCCCAGAGATGCGTAAGAGATGATGAATATAAATACAGCAAATCTGCGAATTATTGATTATACCTACATCTCTTATCGTTAGTCATATTCCACGCAAAGATGCTTACAAGATGTAATTTTTTTTAACTTTCTTCATCTTGCACTTCTGACTGGCAGATTAGTGTACCTATCTGTAATTATTGGACCTTTTATAAAAGATATCATCCCAAAAAATTGTGCATCAATGGACTATTACGGATTACCACAAAAGGAAACTGGAAAATAAAAAATTGCCACCACAAGTTACTGACCAGTATCTCTGCAGCTAAATAAATTTCATAAACACATCATATAGGTAAATGGTAAATATACTCTTGATAGGTTTGCTAGAAGACTTAAACATGAATTACACTTGATCAGGAATATCGGGGTTTCCATCCAAAAATGAAATTATACAAAATATGAAGAACTCTATGGTAATTGTAGAACCCTTGTTGAGAACATTGAAATAAGAACATAGGAAGGAGAAACTGTATTTTGATGATGGTGATGATGATGTTGATGTTGATGAAGTTGATGATGGGGTGTTATAATTGGTAGGTATGTACAAAGTTCAAATGGAAGACAAGGTGCACACAAAATTAGCTAAGCTAGTAGAGTAAAACCAGGCCAGGCCAGGAGATGAGGATGAGGGGCCTACATATTATGCAACGCAGTAAGATTTTACATACGTGAATACAACTGATTAAAGATGGTGCAGTGTAATAGGACAAACATATATTTTGTGAATCCTTGTAATCGGTGGGATAATAAAGAAATAGATGCTGTCAACGAATGCAGATGTGATTTGACTGGAAGACACGTGATGACTGAATTGAAATTGACGGAGCATGAACGAGGATCATTATCACACGCCAACCATCAAAGAAAGCTGTACAGCTTAGGCCATATACAAGCACAATCATCATCATTCTTCCTCAGTATGTAGGTACATGTACTTGCATACAGCATTGCGTATGAAATTAAAGTACGGGCCTCTGCTTCCTTCTGCTACTGCTGCTGGTCCAGGGACTTTTTACCGGTTTTTTTTTACTTACCGCATGGATGATGGACACTAAAGAAGGAGACAAGACCAAGCCAAGCCGCGAGGGAAAGAGTAAAAGTTTTCAATGTTTCAGTTTCAATAGAGCTGAAAAACAAGACAAGAAAAGAAAAGGAAAAGGCCCAGTTGTGTGAGTGTGTGCTAGTGCTAGTCTGCCTCTGTTTGGATCTCATGAATGTCTGATCTCTGGTCTGGTCCTTCTGGTCGCTCTGACAGTATATAGTGCTGAGAATACAGTATTTGCCATTTGGTTCACTGTAGTAAGAAAAGAAGCCCACAAGAAAGTTCATTTGTACTTGCTCCCTTCTTCCTTATACGGGTCTTATACACTCATACCTTTATCCTATAACCTTAGTATCCAATCCAACCACAACCACAACAGAACACAACTACAACTACAGTACAGCACGATAGGCATATATGAGGCCAGATATACCATGTATGTATACCAATTCCGATGGATAATGATTGTTCACATAGTGTGTATCCATAACTCTCAATGCTCAGTTGGCCAGCTGCAGTTATTTCTATAAACATTTCCTACACTCCATGTCATACGATTAAGATTAGGGAAATCTTGCAATTAATCACCACGCAGACCAACTCGTATACATAATCACAGGTACATAGCTACCCGTACATGCCTATCTACAGATAACTTACAACTTCCAAATGGCACAACCAACCACACAAACCCCAGCATTTTTTTCTCATCCCTCCAGTCAAACCACATCATTGCATTGCATTGTACGGACAAACTCCTTTGAAAAACATTACATCATAAGTTGGTAAAAGTATATGGTAATTTTATCCACCCTTTCATCTCCTACTTTTCATTCTATTTCTATGCTCTACTGTAAGTTCTGAATCCATTAACGCGCATTTATTTATATTTCCGACTTGAGTGGACGGATAGTTTCTCTTCAATTCATTCAGTTCAATGCTGTATGCTGTATGCAGTACATTAATGCGTTACATATTACATATTATGTATAGATAGATATCCCCATAGTGTAGCAGTTTGTGGAAGAATTGGAACTTAAGTTCTTCTGAAAGAATCTGTAACAATACCTTTCATTTACTAATCACATCAAGATTAAACTCCAATAACTCCAGCATTTGGCACTTCTTCTGCTATCTAGACCAAATCCTGCATTGTACAGCCAAGCAGACTCAGATTATCAAAATTGACTTTATCTCGTGTCAGCAAAGCAAGTGTTTATCCTATCCGTTTTTCTACGTTTCTTGTCCAGTCAAAATTTGGCTTGATACGAAGATGCATTGATAAAGATATAAATCTAAAAATGCAATGAGCACTGTACTGGTTGCCCAAGACGCATGATTTCCTTCTTGAAAATGTACACAGATATGCGGCAATACGCAACAACTTTTTGAGTAGGTACGTATTTTTATTTGCATGGTGTGGCAGTTGAAATGAAATGTGAAATAATTTATGGATTAATTGAAATGACACATCCGCTCACAACGTAAGTACTGTTGGGTGTATGTATAGCCGGTACATTGCATTGATTTGGTGTGTACGGGAGTGCACTAAATCTTCCATTTGTCACATTCAAATAGGAACAAAGAACGACTCCAATCCTCACTACAAGAAACATAAAAGTATTGAGAATAGGGCAATTTTTCCTCAAGATTTTCAATGAAATGCTTAATAGCGATGGGGAAAAAGCTGTAGAACAACTCCAATCCTCACTACAAGAAACATAAAAGTATTGAGAATAGGGCAATTTTTCCTCAAGATTTTCAATGAAATGCTTAATAGCGATGGGGAAAAAGCTGCTTGACCACTTTTTCCTGTCCATTTTAGATGCTAAATCTGCTCGTAATCGGGCATCAGTTCCGTCTTCTGTTCCTGGAAGCAAGCGGGCATTGGAACTCTGAGCATAAGGATAAAGGATAATGGTGGAGAAATTGGCCTTCTATTTGCATTGGTGTAATTACATATTTTGTATGCATTCAGCTTCTCCCCAGCTAAACTCCCTAAGCTGTTGCTGGTAAAATGTTTTTTAATTTAAATATTCTCCCTGCAAGAAGAATAATCTAAGGACAACCGCATCTCACGCCACGCAAGTCTTCTTTCCTTCTTCTCCGATCCGATCCAATCCAATCCAATCCTGGTATTTCTGTAGGTTTCCATCCGCAATAATAGAAGAAACGGGATGGACAATCTGTTCAAGCCTCTCCTTTTACCAGCTTAACTGCTACCTTCATTTTGCATTTTTTCTTGTTTAGCATTGCATTGGATTGCACCGGATAACTGAGAATATTGAGACGGAACGTGAACTCGTTCCGTAAAAATGACTCTCCTTCTTCTCTTCTCTTCCCTTTCCTTTCCTTTTCTTTCGAACTTACGTTTACACTCGTAAGATGTAAGAGTTTTCATTCGCATTTTTTCTACTGAAACTTCCACACTTCAGTCAATGCCAGACTACACACACACACACACACACATGTGAGTGTACTTATACTGTAAGGCTAAGTCCCTTTTATCAGTGTTTGTTATAAAGGTGAGTGGCATCATCACACAGCTAATATTTAAACATAAGTTGTTACTTACATCGTAATCTTAATTTCAGGAATTAAGATGGAAGTGACAACTCATTAAGATTTAAATTTGATTTCTCCAAGATGACACAAGTTGCATTAATGGTTATGAATATTATAGTAGCAGTGAATAGGCATTTTGTTACGGAACTAATAGGTATGTTAGTACTCGGATCAAAAATAAATAAGGAACGCGAGTACGATTCATACATGTACGATTAAGACTACAGGGAGGTTCTAGAAACGAAGCCAGTAGTTATTTAAGCATTTTTGTTATTGCCCTAGCCATCCTTAGCCGTATTTGGTTGTTAAATGTCTGTATTGACATAAATGAGAATGGGATTAATGAAAAATGTCAGCATTATTGACGCTTTGTTGCTTCTACCTTTGTGTCTGATTCCTCAGCTCAGCTCTGCCAACTCAAACTACCAACTACCAGTAAAAACTTGAAGGAGTTTTCAACACTGAAAGAGTTACGCCGAGGTAAATATCAACAGATGCACATGCACACATTTGTAAGGCAGATACAGACTTACCCACATGGGAAGGTACATACTATATGTTCATACAGAGATAAGTGCATGTGAAAGTCGATGAGGAGTTGTGGAGGCTAAAGAGTTGAACGGAAGGAACACCTGCAAGAATTTTAGTCATTCTTGAGTTTGAGTTTATCCTGTCAGTGTGCTGGGTAAATACTCGAGTATTCAAACTCCTTCTTCAAATGGAACGGTTGTGTCGTTTCTATTTCCAAATCCAAAAGTGGCCTTCTATGCTAAGAACATTATACTCTTACGCAAGTTGCGGTTCCTCGAAACAACACGACAGATACAACGAAAACGAGAGGAGAGAAATGATACCCCGTGTTTATAGTGTGTAATAAACCCCAGCGAGGGACGCCCAATACAAAAACTGTAGTATTTCCAATTTCAAAAATTCATAACCATCACGAATTCTGAAGCTTATACTTCCAGCACTTTATGAACCAGACTCTTCAAGTTTTAAATATCCTTTTAAATTCCTAAACTAAACTCATAATTATTATACAAAGTTTCATTAGTTGTCTTAGTAATTATAAACCGCATATAGGTACTTCCCATTTGAACTTCAACTATCTGGGCCAATTACTATCATATTTTAAAACTAACTTTCAATTATACTTGTGAGCTGTTTTTGGAATATCGTATTGCCCATTTTGTCCAGTTTTAACAAGGTAGGTAGGAATGGCTAGTATGTAGCAGCAGGTTAGAGTTAGCGAGGGAGAGACAGATAAAACCACAAAAATACCATAGGACACAGCTGCGGTGACGGTGATAGTATAGGCACTTAAGAAGGTAATAAACGGTGTAGCAGATACTTTGTACTTTGGTCTTCTAAACTGTGTGCATGATTGCTTGTAGAATGACAAATCACAAGTATACTCCATAAACACGCAGGTACTATACTATACACATCATTTTCAGAATGGTACACAAGGAGAATTGAAAGAAAGTGGACCAGGCCAACCCTTTAATGCTTCGTTGTAAATACTACACATGTATGTAGAAACTACTGAAATTGCAAGTATAACATGCCCTATTCAGTGAATGAAACAAAGCTTGGACTGAAACTGCATTCAGGGGGACCTTACGTCTTTGATTCTTACAGCCCTCAACCGTAATGCTGTTGCTTTACATATTTCCCACTTCAAGCGTGTGTAGGTACGTGAAGATAACTTCAAGACTCAGGACTTTACGAACATTTCGTATAAACTACAAACAAACAAAATCCACTCTTGTAGTCTAATCCACTACTGTAGCTCCATTCCAATTGCATAACTTCAGCAAAACAGCTAACAGTCAGCAACTTTAGCGGTCAAATTGGAAGTGAAGAAATCAACTTCTATGAACTAACTACTACGAAAGAGACGGTTAATGAAAATCCCCTCGCATTAATTTCTTCCCCAGAACATTAAAAGTCTGAAGCGAAAACATCCCCTTTAAAAACATTCCTTCAAAATCCGACTTCAAAATTCCCCGATATTTTCTGAAATTCTTGAAGAAAGCAGAAAGATAGAGAATATTTGAAAGTTAAGTTATTTTCGAGTCCTTGACTTACCTCAACTGACTTAAAATTAAAACGTCAGATAGTTAAACAACTGAAATCAAAAAGGGATCAAGATATTAGGGAAATTAATCTTGACTATAAATTTTATCTTTACCTTAAACGATTTTGAAAATTGAAATGTTTATTTTTAAATTTTTGTATAAAAAAAGAACTTAGGTAATCACCAAATCCATTTTTCAAATTCAACGTTCATTAATGCTAATTCCCGTTTAGCACAAAGGAAATGTCTTTCCATTGCCTTAAATGCAAGATGTTACATTTTAATCATTTAATATTCAACATTATTTAATAAGCAAATATGCATAATTAGTACTCATAATTAGTATCACGAATAAAAGATACAGTTGTGTCTGATACATATGGCGATAAATTACATCCTAAAGAAAAAGTGCAAATTTTAACAAGGAAAATTAACATTAGATAGAATTACATAGCAGCTTTACGTGTTATTATTAGCTACAAGCAGTATTTATGTCTGCAGTAACATGGGAATGTAAAAAGAACCGGCCATCATAAGAGACAGGCTGGATTTGGAGACCGGATCTCTTTGAAGGCCGGATCTCTATGTACTCAATTGCATGATTACCCTGCAATCTTTCGAGGCAGGCTCTTATTTGTATTTTTACGGTATTATGTTGTGTTGTACTTTTGGAAAAGTCGTAGTTACAATACGTTTTGACTTAGGTACACAATTATTACTTCTGGCCATTTGTGAAGTCAGAACATTCTATTGGAATTTTTAAAATTTGTAGTTAGTAAGTTTTGGCTTTTCAAAATTTCGGGTAACAATAATTAAGACTTCCAGTTTGGCGCGAGTTTAAAGTCAAAATCAGTGGTTGAATCTATTTGCCACATTGGTAAACTCAAATTGGCAAAATCGGAAAATGAATTAGTTTTTTTTCGTGGAGTTTCAGTCTTTGTTTTGGTTTTTGGGAAGAGGTAGTTAGTAATTATAGGTAGTGGGCCAAACTGATGAGTCCTGAAAGGACAAAACAAGATCTTGTCTATGGCTAAATTGTAGGTATTTTTATTATCCACAAGCTCCGAATTCTTTATCAATTTTAACAATGTTTGTGTGGATGTAGGAGTGTGAAAATTTATATAAGCAAACTCTTAAAAGTAAATAGTACCTCTAGCTAAAGTGTAAAAACCTACATATACCTTCAATTTATCTAAATTACCTATATATTTACGGTACAAGTGCAAGGAAAACGAGCCCTTTCCCTTTTTTCCTTGTACTTGTACCATACGACTTACGACCATACCTACTTGCCATCAATATTCAAACCGAAAATTCCGGCGCGGGGTCACATCATGGATTTATCATGTACAAATTTTTTGTACTTATTTTAAGTGGTGCAAACAACACCAGCAAATGGTGTGAACCTGCTGCTCCTAGGAAAGTGGAAAATTAAAACAAACAAACGAGTTATGTATGTCCACAATGATATACCACAATATATTTTGACTGGAAAATACTAAAAACATGTAGAGATACGAGATGGAGAGTTAGTAGAGCTTTATTAAGTCTTTTTTGCACAACTGCAATCTGCAATAGCATCCTGAGACTCAGTATACAGAACAAAACATTTTTAAGCTAGGTTTGTTGTGGATTAGTTTCACTTCTTACATACTAGTATTTTTATGATCCATATAAATGGTGGTTATAAATTTGATTAGATCCACGTACGTAATACACTGTATTAAAGCTTTTGATTATACTAAACATATTTGAAATATTGCTACTCTTAACTACAACAAGCGACTTCCTTTAAGGGTGGGAGTTGTCCTCGGACGTTCTGTGTAATCAATCGTGCTCAGATACATATGGTTAAACTTGCCATAAGGATTCGCAGAGGCTGTTGGAGGAAGCAGTATACTCTTGTGCTGATTCATGTTCCCAATGCACCGAACAATTTTTCTTAATTCGAAAGAGAATATGTAAAAACATTTATGCATATTTACGAGAATGGAATGTTCCCCCCGGTTTGAGATATGTTCTCCCACAAATGTGAACGAAGAAAAAAATATTCCTAGTGCAAAAATAACAAAGGAAATTTGAACATTTTCTATTTGAAATGGTTTCGGGTCATTATGACTCCCCATTGCAAGTTGAACCAATTTGCGATGCAACTCAGTTCCATTCTGCGTGGACATCCAACCCCGGCCGATATCCCTGTAGTAAGAAATGATGTCATCCTTCCAACGTTGAACTAAACCCGTGACCCCGTAAGAGCTGGCAATGTAACTAAATGCTTCAGTGTACTCCGAGTCCTTCCGTAGGCCAAAAGCAAGCCAGTTGTTGACAAGTGAATGCTGTGATATAAACAAGGGCTCGATTCCATATGTTAAAGTTAGATTCTTGCCGATGGCAGAGTACAGGATGTCAGTCCATCCAACACACGCTGCCTTCTCACTTGCGAAAGTTGCTACGACACAATCCACAGTTGAAGCCTCACTAGTGAATTTCTTGTTCAAGGTCTTGAGCATTTCGGAATTTCCCTTTTGGAACAGAGATCTGCCAATGTTGCTGAAGATATTGAAGTGAACGTCGAATTCGCTGTGAGCGGCCAATTGAATGAAGTTGGTGGGAATGAATCCAGGTTCAGGGGAGGAGAGGTACGACACTAAATTACTCTCGTAACCGATCCCGATGATAATTACAAAAATCATCCAGTGAATTGACAAGAAATTAAGCCCCTGCGGTATGCGAAAATCCTGTCTGATTCCCAGCACGTAGGGAATGAAGATGGATTTGTAGAGCACGTCCTTCCAGTTCCGGTTGAAACCGTAAGGGTTGAACCAGAGAAAGATGGCGTAGAAAGGCATCACAGAAAAGAATGCAATGGTGATTAGCCCCCAGCACAAGGGATTGTAGGGATACACAATTGCGGCTAAACTCACTTGTTTCTTGGCATGCGAGGTTGCAAAGACGAGATTGGTGACGGTGAAAGAAGTTGTAAAGTCTATCACATGAAACCGCTCGACATTGTACGCATTCACAATCGTAATATCCGCTCGGCCACTGTAAACATCTGCAAGCATCCCCGTCCACGTTCCGTTTTTCAACTTTGTCCCTGGACTCTTGCCTCTCGGTGCGTCCAGATCATACGTAAAATTAAATTTATTAGCTGCTGAGTCAATTATGGCAAAGTTGGAACCACTGAAAACCTTTTTCCCATTCTCAACCCGTACATCACAATAGGGTGGCATTTTCGAGCCTGAGATTCGAATGTGACGGCCGTGCACATTTACAACACTTTTCGGTCGGCGTGGAATGTGAGAAGTTACGAGCATCTTGCCCAAGTACACTTTCGGTACGCTCATAATCATATTCGATTCGAGGATAATGCCACTTTTATACTTGAGACTCTTTACACTGTCGTCCTCGAATAATGACATAAGGATTTTCTCTTTCGCAATGAAAACAAAATCCCCTCGTCGTGTTGGACCCGCGATGTTTCTCAGCTCCTCGCGTGCGATTCCTTCTTCTTCGTGATTGTCGAGCCAAAGTATGGATGCAACAATGTGCGGGATCCAGCGAGTTAAAGAAATCTCTACTCCTTTTCTAGACACGCTGTCAGCGGTCTGCATTAAATTCCTTATGTTTTTGAAAGTCAACACAGGGTACAGAAACTTGGTTGCTATTGAAGTCATGAAATTTTGTTGAAATTCTATGTTGGACGATACAATGTGCACGTTCCCATTTCGTATTTTGTCCAGGTTCTCAAACCCAAGGATCCCTTCCAGCTTGTCTTGTAGTTCAGAATTCCTTTTTATTTCCTCGTCTTTAATTTCCGCAAAGGAACTAACAGTTTGAATCACGTAGATGACGATGAACATCGTCTCTTTACTCCGTCGACCAAACATGTTCACTGCCAACTTGGAATTGGATGAAATGGGCAGCAAGACTATCTCGCAATGACTTCGGGTTTATAACAAAATTTCGAAAGCTTAGCACTTTTTCACTGCTTATATAAAAGGATTAAATAGTTATTATAAAAATTAATTTGGTTATTATTTCATTTCTTCATGCGTCACACTTGAAATTGAACGTTGAATATTTTATATTCATTTACAGCGGAAGTTAATGCCAATGCCAATAGGCCGCACCAAGGACTTGGGCCAAATTACGTAAAATTACGTAAAGCAACAGTTTAAGTACCTAGGTTCTTTTTTATTTGGTTCACAATCCAGCGATTCAGCTCTTTTCACGTCAGCAAAAGAATTTCCACATTAATTTTTTGCATCACACTGGCTGTAGCCTTTTCTTGGCATTATATTCATTAATTTTACATTTGAAATCAATATTATTTAATGCAATCAATTCGTTGGCGCTTGAACACACAGTGAAATAGGACGGCATAATGTATTGTACTTTTTGGGCAGTGCGGCAAAACATATTGTTTTTATGAGTTATATATTTGTACTTTGTACCACACAATTTATACTCGTATTTTACTCCTTTCATCAAGCGTGTTCTTAGTCTTGGACCTGGGTGCCGTTCTACAGACGATTCCCTTAAAGTACCTAATGAATTACTCCATACTTGTCTCCTTCCTGTCTTCCTGCTCTCTAATCTTGATCGCTGCATAATTATACATACCGTTAAAACTTCCAATAAGAGCCCCGGCTATCATTGTAAATATTGACCCTTCTCTCTGGGAATCTTTAGAGGCCGGCTCTCTTTACTAACTGTGCATGCATGCTTCTTGCCTTTTCATTGCAAGTAGTATTTATTGTTGTCCGCTGTAGTAATGTTGCAATACTTATTTAAATGTGAAGAACAAATATCCCAAAGCGTCATACAATTTGTCTCTGAATATTCAATGCATCTACAATTCCAACAGAATACAATTCTAAAGTTAGCCATATCAGTATTCCAGGTATAATGAAGTCGGTATCGAAGGCCAGGCATTTTGTGAAAACAAATTTTTCCATTATAATATAATATTATCATCCACTTTTTAGGTCCGTATCCACAGGTAATGGTTACAAAAGCAGCTTGTGAATAATGTGAAAATTAAGTTGCACCAGTTTGTTTCCATAATAACTACACTGGAAAAACAGAAAAATCTTAAAACAGAGAAAGAATGCACCTAAAACCTACTAGGATGTAGTATCATCTGAAATCTGAAAGCAGTTTGAGTAAATCTGAATTGCATTCCAATTGCATTAAACATAATATATCTTGAACTTCAAAATTATCAAGATTCACTTTTTTAATCTAAGATGCATCCAAACTACTACGATTATAGTTAATCCTAGTAGATTTTTGGTGTTTAAGATGCACCAGTTTTTACAGTGTACTTCGGATTAAGTTTTAGATATAATGGAGCACAAAAACAAAATAATTGCTAATATACTATTAGCAGTATTATTATACGTTTGGCGGCAAATATGCTCGGCGAAGAATTTGTTCGGCAGACAATATTCCGCAATTCTCAGAGCTTGCTTTGGTTCCACCATTTGAGGAAAACTAGAAAGATTGTAATTTGTATCAGTCGTACTCACATGGTAAGGTGCAATCCGAGCGATTTCCAAATTTCAGCATTTTTCATACTTAATTGGAAAATTAAACTTTTCTTAACTCTATCTGTATCTTTAAACTGTAATTTTCTCCGTGTTTCGCTCGATTACAAGTTTCTGACGTGAGTAATATGGCGCGGAAGACTTAATTGCGAAAATTCAAAGTATTGGGGAATTCGTACGCTTTAGTACAATTTTGCAATATAAGCTTCTGACGAGGCGAAATAATATTCAAGTTTATTTATCTCGAACTACTCCTGTGTTGAAGTCAAGACCTCAGGAGCGGAGTAGAGTTTACGTTAGACAAAGTGTCAACTGCCGAAGTTAAGGAGATGGAAAATCAGAAGCACGGTGAAAACAGTCTCATACTACCCCATATATGTTTTTAAAAAATCGAAAAAGCAACTCCAGCCAGGAGAGACAATTTCTCAATCGTTGTCATTGACTTTAATTTGTTTTCTTTTTCGTAGGCAAGCAACGCATTGTAATTAATTCACTAAATTAAGTCACTCATTACGGAATTCAAAATATTATCGTCTTTGGAAAAAGGTTAATATTTGATATGATCCTTTTTAGGTCCGCCATAACGATGCATAATAATTCAATTTTAAGTTCTATAATTACTATAAAGACACAAACTCGTATTGGGATTCCGAGGCGGCTGATTACTATTTTAATAAAATATTTTAGGCAGTTGTCACACGACACTGGAAATCGGCACTAGGTAAATATTATGCTTGCGTTTAAGAGACAAATTACCTATGCTGGAAGTATAGCAGTAAAGAGCGAATGGTACTTATTACAGAAGTTAAGAAATTACTCGAGATTACTTTCGGTTCTATCCACCGAAGTATTAATTATAAAATCCAGTAGGATTGTGCGCTAACTATGAACAAGACTGCTGTACGTTGAAGTTAAAGTTAAACTGATAGTGAATAGTTTTAAGGTGTACAAAAGTCATGCTAGTGCGGGAAAGTTTATCGATAAAGGAAAAGTATAACTGAAAGTATTGAAGTATTTAGATACCATACTGACCAGTTGAGTTTTTATTCTATTTTTGAGCTATCCACTACTCCATTACTTACAATTGTGGTAAATAATTGTGCTATGTGAATTTACTAAAATTAGTTTATACCTACTCTCTAAAATTAAGGACCGAAATAATTACTTCTTAAAATCCAAGAACAGGGGAGGGAGAAATTGATTTGTTCAATTGTGCCACACATTGAGTATGAGTAACAAGAACGATCAAAATTTAATATTGAACACTTGACGATATTTCAACTTTCAGGTTTAGTTTTTAAGTTCTCAAGACTGTAGGGAGGAGGTTGAACAGACACTGTCCCACACGCAACGCTCCGAATAGGCAACTGATACATATACACGATATATTGTGCCGAAAAGTCAAGTCGGTTTCATCAGAAGTCTCAATTTGAATTGTTTGTGGAATGTAGACAGTTATTAATAACACAGTAATTGGCCAGACTTTTGGAACTAACTATTGTGCTAACAAGGAGTGTTATGTCAATATTCGACTTGGAGCTATTTAGATTTCCTACCTTATGAATGTGTCTTCACAAGCGTACAATACAATGTCAACGAACACATATTATATATAACTATAATTATAGTTGCATCAATTCTACATGCACAATGAACTAAACTGCCTGTGACGAACATTTGACTTGACAGTTTAAATATTCCCATTGCTTATTAAATTTTAATCCTGTGGCCAAAGGCAAAGGTCTGTCAAGCTGGTTGAAATTAAGCATTCAAAATCACTTTGTTTCAGTATAATAAATAAGTCATAGGCAAATCATACACGATAAGAAGGATAATGGCAATTTCTCTCTTTAACAACAATTTGGAATAGTTAATTTAACCACGTAAGAATTAGCTGTAGTTCATTATTTTGCTATGTTGAGCACTAAAAGATGTTGTTACAAAACAAAAATAATGTAATATACTTCTTAAGTACAACATTTACTTGTACATAAATCGATAGTTTTGTTTCTGAAACGAAGAATGATGATATGAATTACCTTTTCCATTTTTCAAAAAATAAACAAAATTCAGAATAACGTAAGATACCTACGTAGTAATTACTGCCAATGATAGGTGTGCTCGCGTTAGGCCACACATACCTCTACATGGTTAGTTCACTCACTGTATACGCATTAATTAATTCGAAGTGTGCCTGTTGGATAGGCGATTAAAATGGGAAACCCAAATATGTAAAGCTTACTATCATCTGAAAACTTACTGACCAACATGTTTTCTCGTGCAAACATCCATGAAATTTGGATATAGAATTTAGTAGAGTGAGCCTCGCTCCTAAATTTTCGAGTGACCTGACCAAAGTATTAAAATTGGAATTAAAATTCTGTCAACAAGATACAGGAGAGCAAGCTGTAATTTTACAAGCGTATGTCGGAAGTCAGAATAGGTTCTAGCATTTAGTTGCAGAATAAATAAAAGTAAATAGAAATAGATGGAATAAAACTAAATAACCGCCTTCATTGAATAAATAAATAAAATTGGAGCAATTCGTTCACTACTGCTGGAGATGTGGTATGGTAGATAAGTAGATAATAAAACGGAATTCCTTTAAAACTGCTTGAATAGATGATGACTTGTAGCTCCTATTAATTATTAGCTGTCTAAATATTAATCCTAGCCTGCTTTTGTGTAGGAAGCAGCTTAATAGAAAAAAATATTTTTTATTTGACTTGTCCATAGCAGTACAAATATCGTCGTCATGTAGTGCAAAACGTATCGTCCACCCAAAATCCATACAGCGTTATTGAGTAAAAGATGCTACGTTGTGCACCGATGTTGTCACATCAATTTTTTTTATTTCGAGTGAATTACTTTTATAAACGATTATTAATTTTTGTTCATCTTTATTACTGTGGGCTGCCCTAAAACAAAGGAGGTAAGCATTCCTTAATAGAACAAATACTCCCAGACAAAATCGATCACAAAAACTAATTTAAATGCTCCAAAAAATCTACTACATTGTGAGCAAAATTGCTCCAATGCCTTATAATAGTTAAATAGTTCATAACAGTTAGGAGGTTTATAAATGCCCGATGCCCCAATGCTCAAAATTCTGGTTGAAAGATGGAAGGATGACAATGCTAGGGAAACGCATTATTGATTCAAAAAATTTGCATCTTTTTGACTTCACTGATTGCAGGAGCTTGAGGGCTATTTTTGTAACTTTTTTCATAACATTGCAGTGCCTTAAATGAAACCAAGGAAAATTACAACCATAATCGTAACGAAGGGATCTAGTAATTTTGAAATGGTTAAAATACAGAATTGGTTATGGGATTCGTTGACTCTTGAAGAGAGGAAAGTGATCGGGGAACACATGAAGAGAATTTACCAATAGACTCTGGAAACAGGCATGGGATTTTGTATCGAGTGGACTGGAGGGAGTCAAAGAAGAGGAAACAAGATGTTGTGGTAGAAAATAGAAATAAAAATTAAAATAGTAAAAACGTCTAAAGCAAAGATCATGTGTTAAAATATGTGACATGTGAACAAATGCAGAGGCAGAGTGAGAGCCAGGAAATCCTGTAGGAAGAGAAAATCATCTGGCTGAAAAGCGAAGCTGTTGACTTGTGCATTTATAATGCATTGGGAATCTATGGAGAGCAACAGCTTGCTCTTGCAGGGTCTACACTAGAAGAAGCGTTAGGGTAGGACACAGAGAAGACACATGTGATCGTGATGCAAGACTGGTTGAGAGTCCACATGTGCGCTCTTATTAATATCTTATTTCGTAATAAATGCGGATGGAAACACCGGGGTTATTATTATTCTTAGAACGTACACAGCAGCAGCAGCAGCAGCAGTAAGAGACCAGACTGCTATGCTCAAACGCCAAGGTGAGCTGAGCTGATGATTGAAGGAATAAATTGTAAGGAAAGGTAGCTCGGTGTAGAGCTGAACAAAACATCCCAATCCCAATACTTTTCACGACGATGCCTTGGTCTTCATTGAAAAACACACTCGACCAGACACACACCGACCGAACAGAGCACATGGACTGGGGCAACTACAACTACTCTTTCCCCTTTTCCATCATTAATGAACGGGTTAGAATTGTAAAATAATAAAGACAAGTCAGCCTCGACTGCAGTTGCCATCATCTGTTTATCCTGCCTGGTGTTCTGTGGTGAAGGCCAGGCCAGTCGGTCGGACGGTTGGACGGTCGGTCGGTCGGTCGGTCGGTGGCCGGCGTGTGTTCCGAGTTCCTCTTCCTGTGGCCAAAAATGGAATCGAACAGACCGGGTAAGCAAGGAAAAGACGGGATCGTATCTCCCGTCTGCTCACGCCAGCCACAACTTCAGCTTTTATCTCTCGAGTCAAGGAAGGAATCCAACACATCACATTGAGTCACACTCACACTGTCTTTCACACATAAGGCGTGCGTTTACCTGTGCATCCTACGCATTTTTATACCAGAAACCATCTTCCCACTCCAGCACTTAACAAATGTCTTTAACACGGAGCTCAGGACAGCTTTACGGAAGAGAAACTCAGGAAGAGGAACTCGTCCCAAAACCGTATGGTGAGCAGCAAGGCAGGCATTACGCACCTACTTCCTTCACTCCTCACTCCCGTCCCGTGTTCTCCTCATCGGAAGTTCCCGATTACAAACTGCCATTAGGCACGTACGCTGGCTCTGTCAATCTGTCAACATGAAGATACTCAAATTTTATTACACATTTCCTAGTGCTAATCATCGCGTAAGACAAACACGAAAATACCACGATGACAAATCCAATGGATTGAGAATGACGTCAAGAACTAGGTACATTCTCCAACGCATAAATTCTATGTAGTATACTGATAAATGCTACTAGAATCTACTACTAAAGCGAGTGGTAGTAATTATTCTTAATACAAGCGGCAAGATAAATCTGCTGCGGAATCGGATGTAAGAATGGCGTGTTGAAGCATCAGGAATAAACCTTGGCTTACTACATATTAGCGTAGCTTTCGGTCAGGAACAATTCATTAATTGAGTATTACGTGAGCCGAAAGGAAGCGAACCGAAGAAGCTGCGGAAGGATGAAGGAGAGGAACAGAATGAGGACTTGTATGTTTTCCAGGGATACGGTGGATGTAGATGTAGGTATGTATACCGACGTTGGATACACCTGGATATGGTGCGAGTGTGGTTCGATGGTGGTGTAGTGGTAGTGGTAGTGGTAATACAGTTGTGCTATTCGGCATTCGGTCGAGTACAATAAGGAAAAGAAGGTAGGTAAATATACTCAAAATAACAAGACTGTACAAAAGGAAAAGGTTTGACGGGCAATGTTCTTAGAATTAGATCCAGGTGTAGAGCGTTTCGCGCAATATTGCGTCAGTCCTCAACCACCTTTTTCGCCCAAACATCCCCATTTTACCTGGCTATTTAGCTTTCAACCTACTTTAATAACCATAAATTTTACTCACCGAAATACTCTTTGAAACTTTCCTTGTCTCGTCTCCGTATCTCTGTCTATGTGATGTCTTCAATGCCTTCGCTGGGCTTTTGTTATGTTCGACATCTGACGACAGAAGGAGTCACATTGAAGGGCATACCATCGGCCGCTATATATTATACATACACAACAGATTTCATTATACAGACAAATTATATTACCCACCAACAATGTGCATACCTACACACGTTCCAGAGCAGAGGTAATATCGTCAGCTCATGTCGGAGTCATAGGTTTTTATATTTGACTCTTAAGGCTAGTCTTATTGGTCCAGTCCATAAAACATGACTTTCAGCTCAAATCCAACTTACACCTTTCCTTTTTTACCTTTTTCTTATTTCCGCCTTCCTTTTTTCGTTTTTGTTAAAAAACTTCTCATTCAAACAGTCGACTATAAACCAAGGAAAGAGTCAGCCACGTATTCCAGCTTACCTCTGCACATACTGCTAGTGCGAGCCACCTTGTCTGTCCTGGAACATCTTATTAATTTGGAACGACCGCAACAGCAGTTCATGTGGGTTTCACTCCATACTCTACTTCAATTCTGGTTTCGTTTTTTTTCTCCTCGAAGGATGTCGTAATTCCTTAAAAATCTATACATACCTATGATGTATACTCGATTCCATCTCCATTTCAACTTGGACTGTACATGTAGGTACTCTATTTCATTTCCATTTGCCCACGTAGCTTGGTCCAATTCACATTATTCCGGCGTCAATTGCCCTGGCAAATGAAAGTAAAAGATACACCTACTTACGCTGTAGGTATGTGACTATTAGTGGAAGCAGGAGTGGAGACTTGAGCCGAAACAAAAGGCCGTGTAAGGGGTAATTTGGTAGAAAGGAGTCAAATGGTATTTTACGAGCTATTTTATTTTTACCTCTTTTTCACTTTTTCCACAAACTCAAGTACGGCAATTGAAGCACTTTCAGTTTTGCTCTGAGCAACGACTGCACAGGATCAAAATGTTGCCACCCCTTTGACAGATGATGGGAAGACTTTATGTTCTAATTTGATTCCTCACGCCTCATTTTCTGGCAATAAGTATCAATTTAAAACTTCATCATGCCATGGAGAACACTATGGACTGTGTGAGGATTTCAGACTCTTGTACCCTTGTACTCCTGTCTCGTCTCGTCTTGGCTTGTCTTGTCTTGTCTTGTCTTGTCTTAATGGGAACAAGCAGGAAATTTGTAAATGGTTTTTACATCAGTCTTATTCTTTCTCATTTTTTCTTGTTACGTCAACAAGGCTAGTGTGTCCACAAACTGTTTTTTTTATTTCCATCTTCCATTCTGACATTGATTGGCACTGAAGATGAATCAATACTGTCGAATCTACTTGTGCGTTCAGGAGTCTCCATGTTTCCTGGATGAATCACCAATATTCCCGTAGGGGTAGGCAGAACGGTAGAAAAAAAACAAGTTCTTGTCAGTTGGAGTCTGACTGAATCAATTAAGAAAAAATCACGCCAACCAGTTGTGTACACCTTTTAAGCTTTCTTGAGCATGGAAAACATTTTTTAAACATTTTCTTTTGTTAGCGTAAGTCTTAATGATCAACGGTGCAGAGTTGCCCTTATACTTGTAAACGTATCAGTATCAGAATTCTTTCGTGTATGTCATATCATAGTGCACAGTTATAGCACCCAATGCTATGCATTGCTTATTATGCTTCCTGCTTTCATATTGGTTTCTCCTTATAAATATGACGTTGCAATAAAGCTCTAAAAAAGCGACGGATAGATGCCCGCCCGTTCCCGTTTTTAGTTTTATTTAAAAAACCCAAAGGTAAAAATCTGCTAGTCAGCTTTGCACAATTTTTCTTGTGCTCATTCTGGTGTCGTGGTAATAATGTACTAAACGTCAAAAAGACAGGACAGGGACAGGACCTGGAATTGGAATGACTGGAAGCCCATAAGCTGAAACCCCAGAAGAAACAGTTTGTTTCTTCAGCCCATACAACAACAACCTGGACATTGTTAACAGCACTAATTCTAAATCCGAAATCCAAATACCTACAATGAGCCGAGTGTATGTCTTGCCTACGTAAGTAAGAATGAGTAAATGAAAGAAATCACAATGCTATTTGTTGCTCGTACTCTACCTTCCTCCTTCGACATTACATTTAGACATTTACTACTAGTATTAGAACTCCTATGCTATGTAGTAATCGTAGTCCTCGTAATTGGCTATACCCTTGTATTGTATTGTGTTTTGTGTTGTGTTGTGTTGTGTTGTGTCCTTTGGTTTTGGTTTTTCTATCGGCCCGCGCCGTATCGCTGTCATTGGTTCCTTCCGGTCCACACTACATTCACAACAACTAATCCACATATTTGCCCAACATTGGCTACAATATACCTTTTAAATTTTGACACTCGGATTGTCCATCCGACAGCATGCTTTCGCTTTACTATGCCTTACCATGCCGAGACAAACTACTAATAAAACATAAACGTATATGCTATAACAAAGGCAAAGGTAGTAATACTACTTTAGGTAGATATCAATGTCTGTGAGTACAAGGAAGAAAAAGAGCAATTGCACAGCTGTATCTGACTGAGCTAGCACCAATCGCGGATAGAGAACAGATACAGGACAGGAACCAGAGCAAGATGAAATACCTACACGCAGTAAAAGTAGTAAACCTGAATGTTTTCCTAAATGAACAACTTTACTCTTGTCAAAGGAAACTTTCTTCACTGGCTTGCGTTCCCGCGATCCTATCTCATACTCATGTGCCTTCTCGCCCTCATCTCACAAAGACCAAGAGTATTATGCAATTTATACAGCCGCAGAAGGTAGATTCTCCCAAAAGATTCGGTCGTAGGCTCGAGCTCCGTGCTCATAAGTTAACACTCATTCATTTTCCCAATGATGTGCACCAGTAAAAGATTTTGAGAGTAAAAGATCTGTGATCAGCCATTTAGCTTCATTTTTACAGCACACTTAAAAGTCCGGAACACGGAACATATTTACTTACAATTCAAAATTGTAGATGCTATAGCTTGTGCCTATTTGTGAAGAGTAGAGACTGATGGCTTGTGCAAGTCTTTCGAGGGACATGTTAGGTTATAGGCTGTACAAAGAAATAAATGCATACGATATACATACGATGAATAGAAGCACATGCAATTTTAGTGCCGGTCTTTAAATTTCAAAAACTTACAACTACAACTGACGAACTGACATGGATGAATGAGTGAGAGTGTGCGAGGGAAGGAGTCAAGTTAGTTTCTCTCAAACCTGTAGTTTCCAATGCGTGCAACAATTTCAAGACCACATTGGAGCATTATGTATTTGTTAGAGGAACTGTCATCGAATCGAATACGACGACGAAGGTAAACTGAAGAAACTTCAAGCCCGATACAATCAGTGAATACGAATACACAATGAAAGAAACCCAAAGCAAAGCAATAGGAAGCTGACTGACTCACTGATTTAAGGGAATAGCAATATAGCACAATAAGGAAGAAACAAATGATCTCTATGAACTAATCAGAAATCCCGGAGTGAAAGCAACATGAGAAATACACAAATACAAAGGGCTTTAAGAAATCCTAAAGACGTAGAAAGGGTCAAACCTACATGAGATTTACATACATTCAGTCGAACCAATTTATTTTCGGGGTGAGTTCAATGTACCTCCTTCTCCTTGCATTTGTAAATTGTAAGACAACCGTTTGTCCCAGAGGTCACCAACCTGTTGAACTTGTGCTAACCAACTAAAGATATTTAAATTTCAGCTGGCGATCCAGCCAAAAATTAAAGTTGAACCAATACCAAATCCAGATCCAGGGAAGGAGTTTATGACCTGCACTTCCTTCAAGGCGTTTCCTCATAGTTCACATCTGGAGTATCTCCTCCAAATCAGCTATGCTGGACAATGGTTGTATTTGAGCAAAATTGTCCGTTTAAAATATATAAAGAATTCCCTTCGAATGCGGTTCTTTACATGTACAGATAGACTCCACCAGCGCTTACCTTCCCTCTTTCTAAAGACATTGATTGTATCTCAAGTTCAAAGTCAGAAAGTAAGTGACCGACCCAAGTTCCAATGCGGAACTTGTGCATGCATTCATTATTTACTCTCTTGGGGATCTATGGAGTTCTATGGATCTCGTCTAAATCTTCCACAGGATAATATTTTGATGAACTTTAAATAATGGAGTGTCTGTAGAAACTTTTGTTTGAAGCTGTAGCTATGTATAGTTCGTCTTTCTGCTAAAATCACTTCTTTACAAATCTATTTTCTCATAGATATTCTTCTTTCTATGTTACCACTTAGTGTCGAATTACGCTCCTATACGACCAAAAACAATTTTGCCTTTTGTCAAGCTTACTTCTAAATGTACAGAATCGACAAGCTGCGAGTTTTATTCTGGTGCTGCATGAAAAAAAAGTGCACAGTTTCCACTACCCTCGTAGTAATAGGTAGTAAGTACCTCATGAAAAAGTTTGAAAATAGAAGAAAAAACGGAAAGTGGTTCCTACTTCCTAATTCTTTTCTATTGAAAATTTGGGATTTGGTGATGTTTAGGTGGTTGAGACGAGACGAAAATTCTGAGAGAAATTATAAAATGGATACATTCGGTAGAAAATGTGATAGGGAACTCAATGTGAAATTCGAGACGGTTTCGATTTCTCTCAATTGTTGTCAAAGCAAAAGCAGAAAATGTATCGTCCATCTCACTCTCGTGTAATGGAATACATTGGAACTATAAACATCTTTATATGTATGTCGTATTAAAGGTAATGATGATGGGAATGGAAATGGAAATGGTTGGAGCAAACGCTTGCTCCATCCACGTTAAAATTATGATTGTGAATATATTGCATTGCTCAATTGACTAGTGAGTGGTGGTGCAGACAATTTAAAATAATGTGACAATGGAATTATGGAATGGAAACCTAGAAAAGCCATGGGAAGAGAGAGGTGGAGGTGTGCTTCTGGTTCCCAGCTAAAATTTTTTAAAAAACCAAGAGTCTGAGCTGTGAGTCTGTGAGACTTGGGATGGATGCTGAGGAAGGAATGACATACGATGATAATGTGACGGACTGTTGTTGCAGTTATTGTTGTAGTTACGTCATTGTTACGCAGCACACACGGTTCATGGAGATGAGCGTAAAAGGGAAGGTGTTTCATGGTCTCTGTCTTGGTTTTGGTCTACCAGCCTTCCTTCATGCCTTTCGTACTCTCACAGTTTCCTCCGGCCATCTGTTCCATGCTCCAGCAGAAGTAATAAGGCAAAATAAAGCAAAGCAAAGCAAAGCAAAGCAAAGCAAAGTGAAGCAAAGTGAAGCAAAGGAACGTA